>VYZM01013519.1:279025-296554 GCA_013398915.1 Dromas ardeola
GACCCGTTGCCGGAGAGGAGGTGACAGACAACCTGTGGAGAGAGGGGGGGAACTTTGCCTGGAAACTGTGCCGCAGTAGCCCAGAAACGCGGGGTCTGGCAGCGTTTCAGCGGCTGTAGTTCTCACACCTTTTACCATTGTTACCTTTAATGATCCATTATTGGATCCTGCTTCTTTATAGGCTGCGCAAAACGTAATCTCATCCAGATGAAGTACGGTGTGCGTAGCAGAAGACTGTCTAAACAGGCCCTTGCAAAAGACCGTTAATACTGTAGAAAGCCCCTTAGTTTTGCAGTAATGTTTTCTGCTTTTTTGCAAAATGCTGGCTTTAAAAAGTAACTTTTTTTTTCTTCTCCTTGTCAGTAACAAACTAGTAGAAAGCTTGAAAAAAATCTGTTCTTGAATGTTGAATGCTGGGATTTTTTTTTTTAAATACTCCCCTGTGCGTTGAATCCTGATGTTTTAACAGAAGGCTCTGTGCGAGTGGTATTCTGGAAAAAACCTGCTGTTTAAATGAGTAGTTTTTAGCAACTTGGAAAAGTGAGAAGTGGTTAAATTGATATTAAATGGTGTAATTGTCCTATTGCAAATCACATGAGGCAGAAATGTCTGTGGTAGTTCTCATCTTAGATACTACCGGTGTAACCATGTATGCTGACTCCTGTTGACAGGGAATGTATTTATTCTCTTCCACAGTACAGGCTTTGCAGATTCTAGGTCTGAAGCAGACTTTTTTTTTTTACCCCTTTTGAAAAAATTTTATACTTGGACTCAAAGATCTTCCCCGTATGTGTAATAGATAAGTTACATTTTTTGATGTGTAAAATCTTACCACGTGACGATTCTCTTTTAGTATTTACTGCTTTACTCACAGCTCACTGTAGTTACAGTTGTGTTGGTTGCTCTTTGCTACTTTGAAAAATCCTTTCTGGTTTGAGGAAGTCAGGTTAATAGGTGAAGTTTTATCTGTTGAAGCCAAATATGTGAATTAAGTCAGCAAAGGGGGAGTGATGTGCTGAAAACATGCCAAATAAAATCTTCATTGAAGCTGACCGTTGATCGGAGTGGGAATTTAGAAGTAATAGTTTGGAAATCTTGGAAGTTTTGGTGAACCCCTACTTTCTCCTCTTTCTCTTTTGTGGAAAGTACTTTTATGCTGTGTCAATGAGTGCTGTCCTGTTATATCCCTGGTGAGGACCAGAAGCAGGCTTGCCCTAACCCTGAGGGTGTTTGTACCAGTTATTTAGAGGCAGGGAGTAACTGAGGAGGAAGAGGCTTTCTTGATTCTTCGTCTCAATGAAGACAAGGTACTTCATGCATAGTGAATGAACTTCATCTTGATTCACACTGTTTTCCACCTGATTATCATTATTTTTTTCTTAAGCAGAGGACGTTCCACATACCCTTATATGTGGCAGGACATTCAAGACCCTGCCTGCTCAAAGGAGAGGGAATTGGGTACAGGTGTTCCATGTCATGTAATGAGAGCACTTCCCTTTGTGATTTAAATGCAAGGGTGATAGTGCTGTCTTCTGTCCTGTGATTTGTGTGAAGCTTGGTCTCTTTGACATGCTGGAAGAGTCGTGTTAGGTTGGTGTAAAGGGATGGAGAGGCAGAGGAACACCTGGTTTCCAGGTCCAGATGGAGGTTTAGCTGGGAGACTTAGTGCTCTGCTTGTCAAGACTGAAGTGCTTCTTGCTGTGTCCAGAACAGTAAGTTTTTAATGCAAAAAAACCAACCCCAAAACATGCTGGCCTTTTGGTGTTGATAAAAATGACATCGGTGAGCAGAAGTTATAGATTTGGAAGCCCATATTCTTTGCATGTAGCCGTGGATGTTTGAGTGACATTTGATCCCATCTATAAATAGCCAGTCACTGCTCTCTGAAGAAGAAAAGAGTGTAGCTGGATTATTTTAGGAAAAAAGTGTATAACTTCATTTATTTGTGTATCTGTAAATGTGTGTTTCCTAGTCTGTTTGGTTGCTTTGCAAATAAGGTAGAATGAGCTACTGATTTTAGAATGAGGACGTTTCACTTAGCTAAGGAAATAAAACAAAAAAAAATCAGTAGTAATGAACAAGCATCAACTGAAGCTAAATCATGTCTCTTGTAACTGATTGAAACTGACTGGAGATTAGCATAAAAACTTTGATCTATACAGGATTGCATTATTAAGAATAAAATTGAAGTTGGTATAACTTTTAATTTTTAATAGAAAAGCTGTGATAACCTATATATACACCATTAAGGTTGCAAATTAGATTATTCAGAAGCAGGAAATTTGTTCTGTCTCTCCCTGGTATTCTTGAAGTCCTTGGAATCAATATGTATTTTGTTGTAAAAGGGCAGACTGGCAGTTCTGGAAGTCCACAATCAAATGCAGTTAGAAACTGGCGGGCATGTAAATTGCAGGGAGACTCCCAGAACTGAACAGGTCTTTTTAGTAACATGTTGATTAGAGCTCGTTGGTACAACATGTGCTGCTCTGTAGGATGCTCCTTCTCGGGTGGGAGTAGTGTATTGAAAGCAGAAGATGATGGGAGCATGGACCATCCAAGTTCCTTAGAAATGTAAGGTTATAATTTGTTTCTGTTTTGTGTGCACTTCTTGATTATTTCTAAATATATCGCAGGTTAAAAATAGAGTAGAAGTATTCAGGTCTCAGTTACATCCCAAGTCACTTAAGCACAGGTCTCTGGTTGATATTCCTGTTTCATATAAACGTGGCATGTGTCAGCCACGTGTGTTCTGGGTGTTGCATGTGAGCTGATAGAAGCAATTTGATTGCTTGTGGCTCCTGAGGGGTGAAGACACCAGTGCCACACAGGTATATATGGGCAACAGTGAAAAGGTCTGTCGACCGTGGAGCGTATTTCTTGTGAGGGTTCTAATGATCTGTGAATCAGGCTGCCTTTCACTGGGGCTGTGGTGATGCATTGTCGCTTGTCCTCCACTAGAAGTGCCTAAGTTGCACGTGGCTTTTGCAGTGTGTGTTTATTTGTTTTATTAGTCACCAAAGAAAATGATTTGACTTGCTTATGAAGCTATCCTAATAAAGTAACACTCCCATTTAAAAATTACAAGACGTGTGTACACACCTTCACCTAATACTTATCACAGTGAAAAACAGTGAACAAAAATTGTCGTTTTTTTTAAATGACTCGGCTTAGTTACTTCCCACTAGCTTATCAGTGCAATTTAAGTAAGGAAATTACATACTGTAGATTTTTCTTTATATAAATAAGAGTATTTGGTTATTCCTGATGATAAAGTGTTGTGATTTGCAAGACATTAACCTTCAAACAAAGATTCTCAGAGAAGTCTGAAAACTCTGTAGGCACCTAACAGGTGCTTGCTGGGTTGCCAACAAGAGTGTGATAGGGAATGAGCATGGAAATGGAGTGGGAGTTTAAGAAAACTACACAAAGAGCAATACGATATGTTTCTTAACCTTTACTTTCAAACTATGAAAACACTTAACTTGCGCAACATCAGCCTGAGTTTGATATAGAGTTTGAAAGTAAATTTTTGTACCGTTGCTAGTTTGGCATGGAAATAATTTAATGTATAAAAAAATTTCATGTATGCTGATATGTTTGTAGCTAACTTTTCTAAACATGCCGTATTTTTATGTATGCAGGATTTTCCAGGTGGAAAGGTACTGCCCCCAGGTATCAGGAGAGGTGCCAGTCCAGGTTATTGTCCTGAAATACATCTCTGGGCCTTGTTAGTTAGCTCTGATAGATAGCTCCGAGGCTATTGATCTTAAAAAAAGGCAAACCCGTTCTTAATAGAGGAAACGTCTCAGCACTATGGAAACAACAGTCATATTTTACTGATTGGATGCTATTGATCTAGTTCTCCAGTTAAATTGCCAAGATGAAAGTGGTAATCCTGATTAATGCCATATAAATAGATAAGCACAGTTTGTATGTGTATAGTTGCAGAGCTCTTCAGGAAAACTGAAACTCTAGCTTTATATGGTATTTCAGATCCTAAGTGATTTTTTTACCATTTAGTATTCATGCTGAAGAGAGCATCTTAATTTTACAAAAATAAACGGACTATTATGATAAACCCTTTTTGCATCAGTTAAAACAGCTTTTACTTTCTGCGAAAGCTGCCCTTATCAAAGGGAGTGAAGGAATTGGCGATGTTCTGCTGCTGAACTTTCTTGGGAGTTTGGTAATTCCCTGGAGTATGTGACAGCCATGAGATGTTTGAGTTGTGTAGAAAGTGAAGAGATTTAATGTTTAATTTTAATGAAAGCTATTTAATGTCTCTTTAACAGTCTGATTAAGAAGTTAATTACTACAAAGCAAAAAGAGTTTATTTTTTTTACACGTGACTGAACAATAGCACCCACTCATTGCTTCTGGGTATTTTGGGAAACCAAAATCCCAACCAGATCCCTAAAGGTACTGTTCAGAAGGGGCTGTCTAACTGGGGGTACCCACTGGCCTCCAAACACCTAAACTTGTATATTTTTTTTATGGCGTTCACTGATTCTCATTGCCAGTCTTTGGACTTTCCTGGTTCAGCTTCAGTTTGCTATAGTGAAGTGACCAGGACCGAGTATGGCTTTTTTAGGAAGGTACTGGTAATTTATGATGTGGCAATGTTTTATGCATCCTATTCCACTTGCATTCTAGTTTTCATAGTTGATCAGTAAGAAATCTTCTCTTGAGTTGGTAAGTTGATCTAGAAACAGTGAATTGCATGTTAGAGAGAGCTTTTTTCCTTCAAAATGTGTTGTTCTGCATACATTAGCAGTGAATTTTTTTTGCTGTGAAGTAGTTTGCGCAGCTGACTTCGTAGTGGTTACCATTGAAGAAATTTCACATGCTCTGCTTATGTTGAATTTCTTCATTTGCAGAATTTAATCTGCTGATCTTGTTTTTCTTAGTCCATTGTGTAGGTGTTGGCTCATATGAGTGACTCTTTTTTGATATTTTTTTGAATTCTGATGATTTGGTTATTTTGTGTTTCATCAAAGCATAGCAGCTTGATAATTTTTGGTATCCTCTGGTCATATAGTTTTGTCCAGAGGTCTTTTAGAGGTGGAAAAACTGTTCCGTGATTAAATTGCCCACTACTTGATCTGTTCAAAGAATTTGAATATACTACTGTCCTTTGTAGTTAAGTTAGGTAAGATTTTAATTAAGTTACCCATTCAGGAGGGAGTCTTACTGTGTTCTTGTTAATTTTTTTTTTTACTATTGCCTTAAAAAACCCCAAACTGTATACTTGCTGGTTTTTTTTTCTTTTTTCATTTATCTACTACAAAAGCTTAGAAAATGTGTTTAGTTTTTGGAAGTAGCTGAGCCACTTACAGGTCCATCAGGTGTTTCAGTCCTTCAGATCACCTGCTGTGTTCTTGCCCTGCAATGATGGGAGAGCCATGCTGAGGAAGTCCCTTCCCTGTGTCTGACTGCCCCCGAAGGCCTGAATGTCTTTGCTGTCTTGTTTCGTATGATTAGTAATTCCTGTGGTTTTGTACTTCTGTCCCCTGCTCCCTTAACATTTCGCTTCATCTCTCCTAGTTTTCTAGTCACCTATGTACTTTATATCCTTTTGTGTTTCAGTGGGGCTCTATTTCTGCTTCATCAGTACAGCTCTGTCGAACTTTGCCACCTATTTATGTGTTTTATTTTTTCCTTTGGCTTAGAAGTATGGACAACTTCCGAGTTTTTTTTTTATTCTAGCTTTCTGCTCTTATGTATATGTGTGGGCTCTTAACATTTTACCTTTGTTTTTATTTGATGTCTTTTTTACGTGTTTTGAAGCTGTCACGTTTTGTGACACTGGGTCAAAGCATGCATCAGTAGCCAGCACAGTTGTCTTCCATTATTATTATGCTTGGATAAATTTATCTTGTTTGATGTGCTTTTAGCTTTTTTGACATATGTCTAATGTTGATGTTGACCTAGAGGTGAATAATGCAGTGCTGCTAGTATGCGTATTGTATTCTGTAGTTTGAGGTTTGTGCCAATATATCTCTAACTGATGTTTCTTGCCAATTAAAATATTTAAGTTAGACTTCATATCATTTGGAAGAGAGTGCTTTTCTGCAGCTTTGATTTATTTAATGTTCTGCATGTAGTTTACAGCCAGGTAATAATGAGTGTTTTTCTAGAAAAGTTTTTCTTTATCTAGTGTTTTCTTCACTAAGGTAACTTGAGCCATGGAAGTTATCAGTTTGTCTTCACATTTATGTGACTCTCTGAATACATAACAATATTTTTTATGTCTAACATAGCACTTCCCACTACGTTGTCTTGGATGTAAAAGCTGTATCTCTGTATTTTGGCCCCATTGCTTTTTATTTTACTTTTGGCAGGAACACCTTTGTATTACAGGCATCGCCAACACACTTGAGCACTTGGAGGCAGCTTCCAGCTTTTTTTTGATTTCAGTTTTCAGTGTAATGGTCCAGCAGCTTGCTTCCGCCTGGGCTGAGGTGGAGTCAAGTCCTTCTGTATAAGCTTCATCTTTCTCAGTTTTCCTCTGTAGTTAATGAACCTGAACATCTCTTCTTAACTTTGCTCTGCCATTCATGCATTGAAACCTTATAATGTAACTGTAGAGAGAGCCACAAATAGAGGCGTTTGGATATTCTTTCTAAAAGTAGAACAGGCTGCCAAAAGTCATTTAAGTCGTTAGACCTGTCATGACTTTTAAAATCTCTTGAGTCTATTGAGAAGGGGAGTATAGCTTGCTCTCTAAATTTTAAGGGGTTACTGTCACATTGGTTAAAAAATGAGTAATTGCTTGAAACCAATGGTTGTTGCATTGTTGTATGTAGCAGAGAGAAAAGCTGGCTATTAACAAGAAGATGAAATATTTCCAAAAGTAATTTATGAAGCCAAATGTTCCTGTTTGAAAACAGGCAAGGAAGGAAGTATAAGAGAACTGGAAATAAAGTAAAACTGCATCCAGAAATGTTTTTTAATGTGTTAGGGCACCAAAACAGTTTGTAGTATACTCCCCTGCAGCTGGAATTGGCCTTTTTTGATGTCAGTGCTCCCATTGCAGGAAACCCAGGTATTTTGTTATCAGTTTGTGAATCTTTTATTAGAAATGTGTCTGGGCAGATATGAAATGCAGCAGATACAAAGTCAGTGCCAAACGTTAATCCTATTTCCATGTGTTTAGTTTCAGTGTTTCGGGCTGGCACCGCCACTAAAAGGAGGAGGACCCGTGTGCAATGCCCTTCCGTTTGCCTTCACAGGCGCGTGGGGAGTTGGGTCAGTTCCCTGGTCTGCCGCCCCACGTCCTGCACCAGTACCTAGGCTAGCAGGAGGGAGAGGGGGATGTGAGCACCTGGGAACGGTGCTGCGGGAAAGGAAGGCTGTTTTTTCCAGTGGGGGTAGAGATTGGCTCAGTATTTGAACACAAAAAGCTCTAGGAGCAAAATATATCCTGAGTCTCCTGTCACCACGTTAATCTTTAATATTACGATGTATTATAGCACATCGATTTCAGATCTATAGACTAAACTTTTGTCAGAAAGTGTGCATTATTGTTTTCGAATGAATTTGCTAATAAAATGTTTCATAAAAGTTCTTCTCTAGATTGTTAATGAATTCTCAGTTCAGCTTTAATTACTGTTTTGGTTTGTTACTTTTTTCCCCATGCTGAAATCTCATTTGTTTGACTGGTTCCTAAGTGGGAGTAAAGCTACGAGCTTCATCTGAAAATACTTAGCCACTGTAAAAAAACTTCTTTACGGTGAGGGTGCCAGAGCACTGGAACAGGCTGCCCAGGGAGGGTGTGGAGTCCCCTTCTCTGGAGACTTTCAAGACCCGTCTGGGTGCAGTCCTGAGTGATGTGCTCTGGGCAATCCTGCTTTAGCAGGGGAGTTGGACTAGATGATCTCCAGAGGTCCCTTCCAACTCTGAACATTCTGTGACTGAGGAAAAGAAATGTAAAACTACCAAACAGGTTACACTTTTTCAGAAAAGGATGGTGGCCTGGTAATTCTTTGAGGAAAAAAAAAGCTGCTTACTTGCTTAAAGTCCAGAGGAAGCTTCATTTAATGATGATTACCTTGTGCAGCATATCATTTCAGGTGTCGCTTTGAATCTGTCACGTACTGACAGTTGTCTTGTGGCTTTGTGAGGCCAGGACTTTCACGATCATCCCTGTACCAATAACGAAATCCTGTGAGGATAACGCTGAATTGAGACTTGGTCGGGAGCATAAGAGAAGCTTATAGATCTTGTATGATGTGACAATATGCTAGCAAAGGTGCTTGGGACACAAACTTGGCAGCCAAACCAACCCCCAGCGTGTGGAGACTTCCAGCCAATTTAATGGCTAAGGATGACATTGTTCTGTTTTTCTCAGGAAAAAATTAATGTTGCAGATTGTCAGGGATGTGCCCATACTGGGAGCCTGACGTGAAGGCGAGGTGTATGGGGGCTGTGTGGCTGGGGCAGGTGGGCGAGATGGAGACTGCTCCCTTCCTGCACTGTGGCCTATCTCGGTTTATTTTTGGTGGTTCTGCGGAGTGGTTTTTACGGTTTTGGGTTTTACGAAATGACTCAATTACTCCTTTTTGCTTATGGAGATAATAGTAATGCAGAGGCAGAAATCATTATTATGCTGATAGACCTGTCTCTACCAACCAGTGTAACGGTGCGATGCATCTTGACTTTTTTAGATGCTGATAAAGGGACAGTCTAGGGGATTATATCTGAAATTACAGGAGTATATTATTCATTTGCAAGGGCAAATTTGAATACGTTTTGTGGGACACACTATTTTTATTAGCATTAAGAACTCTTAGAGAGGATACTGTAAATTTTGTGTGTGACAGCTCTCCTTCATAGTTGTCCCAGGTTGTTTCCTTTTGTAGAATCTGACATGGCTTGTCTTCTCTTTGAAGTGTAAAATAGCTTATTTATCCTAATTGTCACATGTAGTTGTTTGCTTATACCTAGTTCAGGTCTTTGGGGCCTTAATTTTAGGTTCTGTAGTTTTTCTTTTGCTATGGATTATTTTTACTTATGTCCTTATTCGAAGTTGTGGTAGTTTTGAAAAATTCATAAGAGGTCAGAAATGGTTTAGATATCTGCAGTGATTTGGCAACCGTTTCTGTATTGTGGTTTCATGTAACTTTTTTGAGATGCGGATGAAAGAAAACACACACAAACCACGGCTACAGGAAATGTAGTGTCATATTGAAACTACAGAGGCTTTTTCAATTGTGTTATTGAGTGTAAATCAGTGTCCTTCACTTTTCAACGTGTTGTCTTTGAGTACAGACAAGTAGTATTCCTAATAGCTGATGTAAATATTGTAGGTCTAGCGTAAAATAAGGAGGCAGAGTCTGCAGGGTAACACCACAGCATGTGGATAGAGGTTTTCATATTTCAAATTTGAGGCTTTTGGAGGGGAGGGGAGAGGAGTTGATTTCTGAATGTGGAAGGAGAAGCCAATCATCGAATGCATCCAGAGCAGGATCTAATATATTCTGACTGCTAGGCAGTGCTAGTTAAAGGCTTGTTCTGGTTCAATTCGATTGGAATATCTTGTGCGCATGATAACAGTGTTATCAGCCCAAAAGCCAAAGTGTTACCTTTTAAAGTAGTGTTTTCCAGTTGTTTCTTTATTTGCTGTTGTTGCCAGCTTTTCCTTTAGATTGATTTCCACAATAAAATGAAAAAGTTAGCATTCACTGTAGCTGGAAGTATCTGTCTGTACTCGACCTGATCTGTGTGTGCATTTTGATCGCCCCTATTTTTTGTTCTCTCTGGAATATACTGTGGAGGCACCACTGGTCATGACTCCATAGCAGAGGCTGAGCCTATGCTTTGGTGTTTCATCTTCTCTGCATTCACGTTCATCATGCACAGCCTTTATTACTTTAGCATAGTATTTTCAAGTGTGTACTTTGCTTGTTTATTAAAATTAAAAGGACCTGTAAGAGAGAGATTTTTGCCTTTATTTTTATATTGTATGATCTTAAAGAAACGTTTTTCCCCAGTTTAGCCTATACACGTGTCATTCCTGTTTCTGCAGAAGCCTTTGAAAGATTATCAACTGATTGTTTCTGTTATGATTACAGATTAATATATGGAGCATATTGATGCCTTAATTCTGGTTTAGCTACTGTAATATGAGTAACTTTATCATTCTTAGCGTGCATGCCGAAGGGCTGTTGGTTATTGTGAATGCACCGAGGAGAGGGTGTGATGGGGGTGATGGTGTTCATTTAAAAAAAAATAATAAAAAAGAAAATAATAATAATTGGCCTTTGTAGATTCTGCCTCACAGCTTCTGGTGGTATCAAGTGCCTTGCTGAATTATTACTAAATGCAAAGCTGGATTTGCTGGCCTGTCTTGACCGTGATTCCCTTGGGATACAAAGCAGCTGGATTGAATTGGCAAACTGAACCTCAAATCACAACATACTTGGTGAAGTACCTATGTTGCTGGCATCTAATTTCTTGTAACTTGTGCAGTCTTGCTGCATGCCAGTTGTATTAAGAAAGGCAAGTGGATTGTAGGGCGAGTTGATGGTTTGTATCGGTAGTGCAAAGATTGGAAATTTATGTATTTTTAAAAAATGTACAACTCATCACAGAACTAAATCAAGAAAGGGTTTTAAGATAGGAAATGCACTTGAGAGGTGGCAGAAAAAGGGTAGAGTTTGGTTTCAACTAGGGAGAGGTTGATGCATGTGTCTTAACTGCTTTTTTGTAGCTGTATGGTTATTGTCTGGCGTTACCTGTTACCATGTATCTTTGGAAAACTGAAAGTTAGAGCTCATGTTATTGCTCAAGGCACCTGAAAGGTAAACATAGAATCCTAGAATGTTTTGGATTGGAAGGGACCTTAAAGGTCATCTCATTCTAACCCCCCTGCTGTGAGCAGGGACATCTTCAACTAGACCAGGTTGCTCCAAGCCCCGTCCAACCTGGCCTTGAACCCCTCCAGGGATGGGGCAGCCACAGCTTCTCTGGGCAGCCTGGGCCAGGGGCTCACCACCCTCACAGCAAAGAATTTCTTCCTAATATTTAATCTAAATTTCTCCTCTTCCAGTTTAAAACTCCTCCCCCTCATCTTATTGCTACACTCCCTGATCAAGAGTCCCTCCCCATCTCTAATGGTAGAATGAGGTAACAGACTGTTCCCCAGTGGCCAGCAAATTGTCATGGATGTTACTGATGATTTTTTTTTTAATAACTTTCTTATTAGTGGTTTCAGAAACTGGACTTCAGCTTCTCTCAGGGCTTCCAAAGGTGCTGTCTGGGTGGAGAATTGTTACCTATCCTTTGCAAGTAAGCAAAAATACTTCTGTTGTTAGTGCTATGCTGTTCTTTTAGTTGTGGAAGCTGTTACAGTTTTTTAGGTAGCATTTTGGAATTCTAGTAGTGAGAGCACCTTTTGCTTCGTCTTTGGAAAATTTTTCTTCACGTGATTTTCTAAGAGATTGATAGAAGGCCTTTAGATGTTGACCAAATGGAATGTGGGTATCATCGTGAAAGCAGATCCACATTTGATTCATTCTTCTACCTTTTATGATAGTAACTTACATTTTATGCAGTCTCCTATAGCAGTTTGAATTGGAAACATCCTTGCTTGTTCTGTAATTGCTTATATACTCTTGCAGAGTTATAACACAGCTTTCAGTGGTGTCTGTGTAGAAGTAATTTCATTTTGAGGTGCCAGTTCCTAAATGTTTTTCGAATAAAAAATATAATACTTGTTTTCAAGTCTTCTGATTTGCATGTAGGGGGAAAAATTGATTGAAGGAGTTAGCTGTAATGTACTCTGCGGGTGCTTTACTGCCCACTGTAAACTAGGTGAAAATGAAAGCATGAGCTTGAATAGACCAGTTGGGCAAAAATCACCTTTTAAAAAAACTCCTCTAATTTTTGTAATTGTAACTGATTGTCATTTTAGTATACCAATGAGCGTATACGTGACTCGGAACCAAATTAAGATGGTGTAAATATTTGGCAAAAATAGCTGATAAATGTAGTCTCTGAGTGTTCCTTTCCTTAGCAGGCTTTTGATGCAGGAAAAAAGCAACTGCAGAACTTTGCATTTATGTATCATTTAGCTTACCAGAAGGCTTAAGTCTGGTAACTTATCACAAAGGCATTACATGTTAATTATTTATCGTACACTTTGATGCCAGAGTTCTTGCTTTAATCAGCTGTTCTGGGGGAGGTGGCCGCTGTTTCTCTCAGGTTAGCTCCTGCCACCCCTCCCCTTTGTGTAAACTCTGTAGCGCGTTTCCTCACAATTTGCCTCCAAAGTTACTACTAAGATGGATTTCACAACTTTTTGGTAAAATTAGAAACGTATTTCTGTGATAAGTGTTAAATTGCTGTGGCTTTCATCATCCCTATGTCTGACTTTTTTGTCTCTATAAATATAGAACTGGACCTGATTTAATTTCTCTCCTTTACGTATGTTTTTGCAATTTCAAATTTTGCTTTACAGAAAACAATCAATAAAAATGTTTATTGTAGAAGTCTGTTTAAAACTTTGTGACATCTGGCATCATTCTTTATGTTGCTATACTTGACTAAAAAAGAAATCTGGTGATTAGAACTGTCACAGAAAATCTAAGCTGCTCTAGGCAATAGGACAGTCATTTTTAAATGAAGACTGTACATTTTTGAGAAACTGTATGGATAACTTGGAGATATTTTTGAGCACTGCTGTAACATCATGTAAAATCTTTCTGAAGTTGCTTCATGATTTTTGGTGTACAAAAATAAGGATTTTTAGAATATGCTTCTGAAATGCGGACATAACCTGGTTTGTGTCATCTGCAAGGCTAAACTTAAATAACAATTAGGAAACTGTGTGTAAGCCTTGTAGTTAAAATCCCGGTTAGAATTTTAATGAAAAATCCTCTGTGTCAATCTGCTGATGGATTTTTTTTTTTTTCAACCCTGAGAAAATCTTAGGTTTCCTTTTGCATCCACCCACATCACAGTGTCTGTGGGAAGCTGCACGAGATGGATAATGTACACACGGATAGAGGTAAGGGAGAAACACAGAAACAATACAAGGAAAAAAAAAAGCAGTTGGCTGCAATCTGGATGTGTAAGGGAGACAGGGCGGTGGTGAGCTGAGCTATGAAGTGCCACAGATGCTTGTTAGGCTATAGCACTGACATGCACAGTGCATCAGATGATGGTAGGAAAAGAGTTTGACAGATCTCTTAGTGTCTCCCTCTTTTCTGTGCAAATCAGCTGTGGATGTCGTGCTGAGCTTTGGATGTTATAGGGCGAGTAATGTGTTTGTACACAAGTCCCCTTATGCCTTCACTGCATTTGCAAACTGAGGGAGTTACCTACATTTAAAAAACATAAAACTTGTGTATCTTTAATGACAGTGTAATGCATAAACGTGTACGTGCTTTGTAGAAGTAGGATTTCACGTGATAAAGTTACAGAAATATAGTATCATTTGTTTTTTTTAGGGAGATTGCTGTGTTTACTTTGTGATGTGCTATGAAGCCGTGAGGCTCTGTACGGATATTGAAGCTGCTCAGCAGAGCTGCGAGGTGAATTGGGCTCCTGAGAGCTGGGGTGGGGAGGGGGAGAATACTCTCCCCCCCAGCCCAGAGTTGGGAAGGATAGAGTTTACACTCATTTCTAGCTGTCGGCAATTAGCTTTTCAAGTAAATATTGTAAGGATTTTTAAATCTGTGAAGAGGAGTATAATTATGAGGTTCTTAGTACCTTAATGTGGCCTGGAAGCCGCACTGTGAGTGAATAATTTTATTTAGATAGATTTACTTGGCTAAGTAGGAGAATGTAAAATCCCAGCCTGAATACTGCAGTGAGAGCCTCCTTCCTCAGGATTGTTTTCTTTCAATTAGTGTGGTGCTCAGAGCCTTTCTCAAGTGTTCCTCTTGTTCCTCATTGTAGAAAAAATATTTTTTCTTTCTTAGTGTTTTTTTTTAAACCGCTTTAACCCTTGACCACTCTGGTATGAAGTTGAATAGAAGAATAGAGTAGCTGGGTGTGCCTGTACCAAGATTTGAAATAGGAAGAGAAGTCTTGCTTTCTAATTTTGCTTGTTCTCTTTTCTGGTACATATTAGGGCAGGAGCAGAAGTCTGCCTTGCTTAATGAACACTTACAAACTTCGGTTGCATTCTGCAGGAATATAAGGCTTTTTATTGATGCAAAAGTATCACAGACAAATTAAGACCTCTAAAAATTCTGAAGCTCAAAAACCCACCATTAACGGTTGTGATGTATAGTCGTTACCAGTGTTGTGAAGGCCGTGTTCTTTCCCAGGCATGGGATGTTGGAGTGCTGGCCTCTCTTTCCGAGGCTGGCTGTGATGATGCTGCTGCGCTCGCTGCTTGAGCGAGCAGAGGAATGCCGGAGGCCGCCGCAGGGGCCAGGGATTGCTGGGAGCCAGCAATGGCAGCCGGGAGCCAGCAATGGCAGCGGGGACACAGCTGGGATCAGGAGAGGCAGCCGCGCTGCCCTGCCTCGGAAAGGACGTGGCTGGAGCCTGGCGGATTTTCCTTCCCAGGGTGAGGAGGAGGCATGTATACACGGCCCAGCAGGCTTGTGGTGTTGGGAGGGATGAAGGCTGAACCGATGCAGCTTTATTTGCTCGACAAATTAAATGCCTTTCTGTAACTATGGACACCAGGGACCAGGAGTACAACTAACTGCTTTATACCTGGCGTGACTCTTGCCCTGCCGTGCCTCTCGGGTACCAGCTTTGGCTAATAGTTGAATCAAAATGATACCAATTTTCAGTGGTGATGAATTTGAGAAAGACTAAGAACTTAAACCGTTACTTCTAATGTGATGGGTATCAAAGACAAAGGCTTTCACAATCTGTTGTGGCAGTTTGTCAAGATGGCTTATTGTTCTTCATTCACACTTGCACTGCAAATGTTTTCGTGGTGAGGAGCTACTCTGTAGACTTACTCAGAGATATAAATCCTGAGTTTTACCTCTTGGCAAGAAAAATACATATACTGTGAAAGCTAAGTGAATTTCATTACCCTGAGGACAAATGCAGAAAAGCTTCTAAGAAGTAAATATGTTCAAATTATATTTCTGTCAACACAATTGATTTCACACATGACTTAAACATAAAAATTGACTTTTTTGATGTCTGAGGTTAAACAGTTAAAATATTACTCTGGAACATTACAAAATACAGAGGTATGGACAGGTTACATGGAGATGTAGCGGTGTGTTCTTGATGTTGTTTATGCAAACATTAGTCAATGGCACAGCCCTTTGATGTATCCTTTGCTTGAAAGGTGTTATGAATCTCACCATTAGATGTTAATGATGCCACTACTAAGTCAATTCTTTCTCTGAAAACTGAGTAGCTAATCAATATGCAGAAATATTTTTTGTGCCAAAAATTGATTTTAACACTTCTTATCTGTCTTGAGCTTTCCTGGGTCCTCAGAACATTATTTTAACAAACAGGGGGAGAAGCGTCTTCTACATGGGTATCAGTTTTGTGGCATGGTGCAGACCTGGCAAAGCAATGAAATGTATATTATCATTGCAAGGATTTTTCATATGGGCTAAACAATATAGCTTTTAATATATTAAAACAGAGAGGTTTATGAGAACACAACACAGCTAGCTGCCTTATCTTGAAAGCTCTGAAGAAAGCACTGCGATTACGTTCGCTTCAGTAATTCAGAAGAATACAACCTATGAATTTGACTCAACAGCTTCTATCAGACACAGATGTCACCAGAACATATAAGTACTTGTTTTGGTGAATTTACTAGACTTCTAGCATCCATCCAAAAATCTCCATGGCATGAGAACTTTAGGATACATTTTTCATTTGCATTAGTCAGAGGTGGAGGGTACCATGCATACCGTTTTATGCTGCTAAATTTAGACATAAAGCATAATATTTAGCTCAAAGACCTACTTAAAAATAGTTTAAAATGCGTAGTTGTCAGGTGCTGTAGAGCAGTACAGCCAGGCTTACCAGGTGGGGACTCAGCGAGTGGTGAAACCCCTCACATCTCAAAGGCGGTTGGTTCTCCACGTGCAGTAAAGGTGTACTGGGAGGGCATCTGTATTGGGCCCAGGGCGCTGGAAGGTTGATGGCTCCTCCTGGCCAGAGCTTGAAGAGCAGTGCAGCACAAAAAATTGAAAATATGATTGTTGTCCTGAAGCAACTGCCACAGGGAAGGTAAAAAGGTGCTAATCTGCTTCCTTCATTGCGTCATTTAACGGGCCTGTGAATTGAGAAGGTGTTGTGTGCTGGTAGTAGCCGTTGCGTTTCATTGTTGGTGCCATACTGCTCACTTGCTCTCTGAAATACACAAGTTATTTTAGTCATTGCTGGGTTCTTTGAATTCGTGTAAAGGTGTAGCTGTCGAATGTTGAGGTGTCTGGCACAGGCGATGGATAATGGGGCCTCGGTGCTGCTTTATTTGGGGAACTGGTCCCCGTTAATGATGAGGGCCTGATGATGAGGCTAAGCTGTGCTGTTATTCATTTATACTTGTATGCACTTCTTGTTTTATTCAGCAGGGTTTTGCTACCTTTTGTATTGTATGCTTCCTGTAGATCTTTACGTATTTTGGCTGCTGTGTGACTGTGAAGGAACCCTGTTGACATGGAAGTGCATTAGCAATTGGGTGGGCACTGTCCTCCGCTGCCTGCCCCCGGCCCCGGTAGCTCTTTCTAGTGGCACTAGGCACTTTGTGTGCACGCTGTTTATTTTGAAGAAAACTAGAATTTAAAATGTGTCAGTCTTTTCATAACGGTTTTCATATGGAAATAAATCTACTTGGCTTGTTACTTTGACAAGTGGATTTTATTGTAATGTGTTGTTTCACTGTTGTTTTGTGCAGATTATACCATTCTTATGCATATAGGCTGGTCACATCATAGTTTATTCATGACTAAAAATTATTTTGCAGAAGCGCAAAGCTGCAAGCAGTTGTCACTTTCCTGAGTCTTTCTGAACGGGGTGAAATCACTATGAACTCTTGAACTGTCTTTTCTTGTTCCTCAGAATATTAACTTTATCACTTGAGAAACAAGCACAATTTGTGTGCACAGAATGCACAATGTTTCATTCTTTCAACCTCCAATTTTACTTTATGTGGAAATCAAAATACCGAATTCCCAAACCTGAATATTCTCACGTGACCGCAGGGTGTAAGGTGACCTCTTTGGCTCTGGTCCCAGTCCAGGAATGTATCGTTTCTTTGAGTTAGACTTGCAAACAGGTATTACTTTACAATTTAATTGGCTGCATACATCTCAAAAAGGATATAAACGGGTGGGTTTTTCCACTATGGAGACATAAAGGCTTGTTTCACAGAAGAGAAGGCATAAACAAGCGGGTACAAGGAACCCTGTATGAACTGAGCTATACTGTATACTTCAGGGGAAAAAAAGTCAGATTTTTTTCTTGGCCGTATGGCTTTTGGCAGTGTCAAACAAAACAGTCAATGTTCTCCTAGAAAAACTAAAGAATTCTTTTATATCTTGAAAACATATTTAAAGACACACCACCACCACCACCCCCCACCAC
>VYZM01013519.1:296698-338877 GCA_013398915.1 Dromas ardeola
CTTTGTGTGTTGTTGCAAATGTTGTTAAGTCTTGCTTTTGCAAGAGATTCTTGCTTAGTGTGGTCACCAATGTGTTTTGCCTCTTCTAGTGACAATTTCAAATCTGGGGCAGCAAGCAGCTGCTTTGAAACCAAAGGCCACTGACAATTAGAGAAAAGAAAAAAGTTCAAAATGTTTGGAGGGCTAAACCCTTTGTTTTGGAGATTTTTCTTTTCTCTTGTTTTTAATAACTGAAAGTGATCTAATTAGTGTCTGTAGCTGGATCCAAAAGCCTTTTGCTGACCTATATTCAGACCCCTTTCATCAGCTCCTGTGTGCTTAAGATCTTCATGGTAGTTATTTGGCACAAGGGAGCCAGACATTGCAAGGATTCATGGGCCTTTTAGTTCTTTGAATCTTGTTTTGCTGGTTGTTTGTTCATTCCTTACTTCAATATTTGTGGCTTATCTTCAATTTTAATCTTACTTTACTGTTTTTGACCTTCCTTCTTTGTAATCTGTGGCTTTTAATGTCTAAAAGGTCCTAAATATTTGATCAAAATAAGACCTAATTCCCCTTCTGAAGAGAATAAATCACTTTAAAAGTGGCAGAAGGAGAAACCATATGCAGGCAAAATGTAGTTTGAGGGGAAAGATACAGTGTGCAAGCATATACAATCAATTACTGAAACTTGGCACTAATGTTCCCTCTGCTCCCTACTTGGCCACTTTCAGGCTTAGAATGCAACTTAGGTGGTTTCCATTAATCTATTTAATGTTAAGAGCTCTGGGTGCAGAACTTCTGCACGCGCATTCTCTTAAAATCTCATTTTCTTCCGGTTGCCTCTGTCCTGGTTTCTCCAGTTTCTTGCTCAGGTGTACTTGCTGTGTTTCATTCTGTTAGCCAGCCACATTAAGTCTCACTGCCTAATTTTTTTTTGAGTGGAGAACAGGGATATAAGTTGGTATCTCTCTACAATTTCGGAGAGATAAGTAGGATGTATTAATAATGTGTATCCTTCCTAGTGCTGTCTTAGCAGAGTCTGCGGTCCGCATTTACGAGATGCTGAAACCACTGTATTTGTAGTACTCAGACCTGGGACTCTAGAAGAATCTTGTTACTGCTGACTAGTGAAGGTTGTTAAGGAGCTTTGAAGATGTCAAGTGCTGCAAAAGTGAGAAGCGGTCTTCATTCTGAGGCAGAGTTAATCAAACTGATGAACACGCAGAGGAGATGGCAGATACGGGTAACATCTATGGCAAAATAGTTTATAGCTGTTCGCTGAAATACTTTTAGTTATGATGTTTTTCCCTTGTGGATTTGGTTACTAATAACAAGTTGGGAAAAAAATTATTAGAAATTGTCATTGTTCTCCCTTTTCACAAAATCTGAGATCTCATTTTCAAGCAATTCTTGACCCATTAACTCCTGTAAATTTTGTTTAATCCTATCTGAATATTTTCTGGCAAGGTGGTTAAAATATTTAAACACAGGGTAGCATTTGAAGCTGATTTTTAATTTTTTTTAAAGCTAAATATTTAAAGTTTTGCCTACTTTAAAATCAACATTTATATTAATATGTAACTAAATATTCTGGCAGTACAAGCCTGACATTTGAAAGAAAGTAGGAGGGGGAAGTCACTAGCTAAGCACTGGAAGTAGAGTTTAAGTGATCAGCTGGATTCTGACAGATATCGGGCTTTATGCTAGTGCAAGGAACATTCACTTCAATGAAAGTTCAGTAGATACTTCATACAACCTTAAAATATTAATAAGAAACAGAAAAATCGGGGCATCTGTGTCTTCTGTTTCGGTCTGTAAATTAAGAAGTGCGTGTGAGAAGCAGGGATCATAGGCCCCTGTGATCAAAGCTGTTCAGCTCACCAACTATAGAGACTTTTGTTCAACAGATAGATCTTAAATGTGTTGAACATGGTAAACTTGTAAGTCAAGAGCATTTAATGTCTATTGTTAAAAAAACCCAAAACACCAAACAGGAACAACACTGAAACAATTTTTCCATGTGTTTTCAGCGTTCAAGTTAATTCTCTAGAAAAACAGCTTGACACTGATAATAAATAATTTTATGTAATAAATATTTCTTTCTAATGTAGTAACATGTAAAAAGTAGTATATATGGCTTTGATGTAGTATGATTGCCTGATGATATACATAAAATATCATTCACAGTCCAAAAATTAAGATTAGGTGTCGTGGTTACAGGGTATCGCCTTGAAAATTATCAGTCTGGATTTGGGGGGGGGGGGGGTTTATAAGAATAAAATAATGATTTTTTAGAACAGTCAGGGGATGGGGTGACACAATAAAACTCTGTTTTCTTGTTCTTCAGAGTAATAGAATTAATAGATTGTGTATCTTCTTTCCTTTTTTTTTTCCTTTGGTCTGACTAAGCACTGAAAGACCACCACCTGACAAACTCCTGACTGAAAAGTTCTGATTACTTAACTTTTTTAATTTCAAGAACAGCACTTCTGTAGAAAATAAGTCTGGATTTTTAGCAAGTAACTAGTACATTACACATTAAGATCAGTTGCAGGTAAAATTTTATTATGTAAAAATGGAACAAAAAGGATCTGTTTCATGTGCATTACTGTTTTGGAAGGAATTGTTTCTTACCTTAAAGATGGGGGAAAATGTAGGTTTTGGAGCATGAAGAAGCATCAAGTTAAATGAATCATGAAATGTTTGTGATGATTTACTACATACCACTTTTCTTCTTTCAGACTTGTTCCCCAGCTCGGAGACCGTACTGCTTACAGATGAATTATGAAAAGCCCGAGACATCGGGCATTACCCGACCAGTTCATTCTTATTCTCCTCCTCCTTTATAGTGACAGGTTTGGCCAAAAGAAAAACCTATTGTTAGTGAGCCAGAAACAGGTCTGTGTCTGTGTTTTAGGAATATGCTTTTAATATTCTTGGACAACTTGCCTCTCAACAAGAATTGTTGGTGTTGGAGCTGCAAAGACTGAGCAAACTTCCTGAGAGGAAGCAATTGTAAAATATCCAGGAAGTTATTAGGAAATGTGAACTCCTGCTCCTGTCTGGTAACTATATGAAGTACTCACATTTTATAAGGCACCAACCTGCACGCTGTAGAGCTTGAAAAACATGGACTTGTTCTTCAGTTAATGAGAAACTTTTTTGTAGACTGGATGTCAGAAATGTAACATCAAGTAATGTTAAAGCTCGGGCTTCTAAAAAGGTTCTTAACCACCCTGAGAAAAATGGTTCATAGCAGTTCTTTGCAATGTGCAGTAACTCTCCACTGCTGATAGAAATAGATCTAATTTTCATTATTTTTCTTGTTGCTCCTGTTTTAGTTTTGAATGCCAGCTTGTCAACTTCACTGTACTTCTGTCTGGGAAAAATAGGCAGGAATAGAGAGAAGATAGAGAAGGAAGGCCTAACAAGAGAGGCAGGCCTGAAAAGGGAGGTGTAAGAGCAGTTGAACTTGAATTTCTGTATGTTACCATCTACTTTCATAGGGCCCCGCCTGGTTTTCCTTATTTGAACTTTGCCTTGTCTGAAAGCAGCAAATAGTTGGTGCCTGTATTGTTCTTTCTCTAGTAACACTTTTTATTAGTGGCAGTGACATAATGTGTTTTTTTTAGTTTGGTGTTGTCCCCTCTTCCCCAGCCTTGGCTCTCACCTACCAGCCAGACCTGGTTAGTCTGATGCAGGCTGGGAGTCGCTGTGCTGCAGCACTGCCGTTCCTCTGTGCTTTGTCCTTGCTATGTTAGACTGATTTTAAAAGGAAGCAGTATCTCTTTCATATGATTAAGCATCCTTTGTATCTCTTTTTTTTTCTTTTATGAAGAACTGTAGTCTGTGAGGATAAAGAAAATTTTAGATTATTAGGTGTGTTCTTTGGCTGCTACAATAGGCGTGATTTCTTTGTTTTTGTTGTCTTAATGTAAATCAGAACTGTCAGCATGTAAGTATGTAGTCTCAGGTGGAATAATGGTTGGTTAACTAACTGCAAGTGTTACAAAAGTATAAAGTCAGTCTGTCCTCCTTCCTTATGATAATGTAGATGGGGAATAGCTTTTTTTGTATTTGAACATGACCATTTTGAAACTTGAGCAAGTTTGAGTTCAGATTTTTCCTAAATCTGATAACGTATAAAAGTGTGTCTTGAATTTGAGAATGTTCTTGAGGAGAACTGAAAAATGTGAGAAATTTCTCTAGTTTTCAGGGTGTGAAGGAAAAACATTAACATGTAATGTATATTTTGTGGCAGTACTTTTACCATTCGGCGCATATGCTGTTAACTTTTTTTATTAAAAGACTCCAGCAGAATGTTATTGAAGGAGCTGAAGCCTGTTTTTGAAGCTGCAAAGTGCCGTATTTGTCATGTTAATTTTGTAGTCTGTTTTAGGGTTGTTTACTGCTGCACAGACCATGCTTCTAAAAACCCTGTCCAGCTGCTTCATCTTCTCTTTCCTGTCCCTAAAGCTTAGCCTGATGGGATGAGACACCAGTCTACAGAAGGAGGCAGGCCACATGAAGTCAGAGAGACCAACTATCTTTAAATGTGGTCAGACTTAGTTTGTGGATTCTCCTCCTAGAAGTAATTCTGTGTTTTTGGCATACTTGTACTGTGATATCCGCATTATCCCAGAGGGATGTCCCTGTAACGGTGCTTCACAAATTGCAACTCCATCTTTGTAGCAAGGGCTTTATCCAGTAGTTGCTTTGAAAATCAGACTGATTCCTAGACTGATGCTGGAAGCTGGCTGAACAGGTGAAAGAAGTTGCTGTTCCTTTGTTGCCTTCAGCCTTGGGAGGGAGAGGACAGATGTGTTTGGTGTTTATTAAAGGTTTTCTTCAAGTTCAGTTGTAAATGCAGTGAGCTGTAGATGACACCTGGAACAGGAGTATGGGATGGTACTGTGGTTAGGTCCTTATCTGAAGGAAAGCTGTCCTAGCTAGTCACAGACTGCAGGCTTGCTGTCCACTTCCTCAGGAAATTAGATGGTACACCGTATCTCTGTGTATCATATCCTTGCAGTCGGCACTGCTGCTGAAGGGAGCAGCGTTGCTGTGGAACTACAAGTGTGTTTTCACAACTTCAAGAAGGAGTATTCAATATTTCTATTCCTTTCCTTTGTTTCTATAACACAAATGTGGGATGGAGGGAAGTAATGAATAGTCCTGTAAGCAATGTAACGAATAATTCTTTCAATATATTTGTAATTAGCATTGAAGTACTATCTGGATTTTATGATAGTCTAAAAAGTTTGAGTTTGCAGCCTTTTTCCTCTTGAGCAGTAAATCTTCCTCCTTGATGTGATTGCCTTTTTATTAACTTTGTGGGACTTCCTGGAAATCATTACCTCTGTCAAATTTGCTTAAAATTTGCTAACATAGACTCAAGAGTCTCTGCAAGTCAGGACTCTGTGTGCACATGTGTACATATATGTGCACATGTGTACGAAATTTGCCTTGTTTTACTTAAAAGCAGGTAGAAGTGGTGATATAAGTGCAGCTGATTTTTGGTGGATAGAAGGATTTTGGACTTGCTTGCTTTTTCCATCTCTGACCTGGATACAGTTTTCACTGCTTGGCTAAATTATAGCTTGACATAGTTTTTATGTTCTTTTTTAGCTTTGGCCTCTCAGTGGGTTTAGATGTTTTAGCAGCTTGTAGAATGAGTTAGCAAAACTCAGTCTGTTTTTCTGTGCAGTAGCTGGCCATGCTTGCTTGAACTGAACTAATTGGGCTGTGATTAAACTGATTTACATCTGAAGAGAACAGAAATCTAAGTATGTCATTAATGAAGTCTAAAAGGACATTTAGCTTGTTTCTTTTACTTCCTTCTGCACTTCTTCCTGTTTAAACTGGAAAATTCGCAAGATTTACAATGAAGTAGGTTTGGGCAGTACCAAATTCAGTGATACCCAAACTTTTGAGATGTTCAGGCATGGTGCAACGTAAGTAGTACTTAAGCATGAATGTGCAGGGTTCACCTCATCCCTCCCTGCCATTCTGCCAGGTTTAGAAAGTAATTTGATAAAGGAAAAGAACTTTGAAATTTATTTTATTCTGGAATTACTAATATAAGAAGTGGTGCTAGAATTTGATCCAATATTTATAGATTCTGCTGTGCAAGAGTTAGAACAGCGTCATGAGGAGAGTTTAAAATTCACATTTTTAATAATCTCTTAAAGCTGAAAGAATGGTGGAGTCCTCCAGAAAAGCTTTGGAAAGAATTCAATTAGGAAGAGTTCTGCATGTTCCTGTACTGTCCGTTTCTTCTTTCTGTTATTGCTGGAAATGCTTGTCTTCCCTTTCTTCAGAATTTTGCTATTAGTCCTGCAATATAATCCTCGGAGAAGGTAACTGTGGTGTTAACAGAACCGGGGAGATTTTCAGCTGAGAACTCTTGTGCTTACCAGAACCTGTCTGCCCTGTCTTGTAATCCATATCATGTGTTGATGTGTCTCGCTTAGCTTTCTCCTTGATGGCAGTTACAGGTTTTATCCAGCTGCTGTGTTAGTTTAGTGATTACAAATGCTGGGTACTTTTGTTATATTGCTGATGCATTGATACCACTATAGTGTAAAAGTGTGAAAATTCTAATGTATCTAAACTGTAATTGTTTCCTGAAATACCTTAGTTGTGTTCTTTATAGGAGCTGTTATGTGCTCGTTACCCTTCTTGAGGAGGACTTGTGTAGAGAGCCTGCAGATGTCAGAGCTGTCTGCTTTCAGTTGAAGTGTGGATTTGTCTTCCCATGGCTCTGTTTCTCAGTCACAGAGTGGCTACTGTGGGAATCCTCACCTGATCCCCAGACTGCTGCTTGGGAGATAATGATGTTCTCACCATTGTAATTTGCTAAGCATTTTCCACTCAGCTCCCTGAAACACTGTATTTTAGGGAAAGAAACTATAGGTTTGCTTAAACTATTACAAAGGACAGTCCACCTACATTTTGTGCAGGGCTGAAATTTCTTGTATTAAAGAATGTAGCTTTGTGAAACCTGCTTGAAGAGGACGAGGAGGTGTGCTGGGGCAGAAGGCAGTAGAGGGTCTGCTGTTGGGACTTCAGCTCTCCTAAACTCACTCGAGAGCCCTAAGCAGGTGTGGGAGAGTGTTCTTACCACACTTTAATCCACGGTTTTCTTTGGATTACCCAGTATCTGGGGAGTTAGCATCTGTTTGAATTGAACTTGTGATGTGTTGAGCCTAGGCTTGTACAATTCAGCAACTGGCGCCCATATCTACAGTTTTGTAAAGGAAAAGAAAATCCCATGTCCAAAAGAACCCATCAGTTGGTGAGCTAGCCAAGTTGATCACTCAAACGCATGAGAAATTGCTGAATCTCAGCAAAGACTCCCTAGGACATGCTGATCTTGATGTCAGCCATGCTTCGTGAAAACACTTTGTTTCTCTTGACCCTGGCAGTGCAAACTGTCGGTCCATGCTGGTCCTGGTGTCCTTACATGACTTACATCTTGGCTGTATTACAGGCACGAGATATATTGGGTACTGTAACAACAGTGCTAACTCTAGTCAAGCTCTAAGGAAACAGGCAGCAAATTTTTTAAGGACTATTTTTGGTAATTTTTAAGTAGAGAATGCCTGAACATAAATAGACTTCCCCATCCACTAATGAAAGGATTGGGTTTTAATTTGACTTAGCATGTTTTCTGGTTATGCTGAATTACTTTGATGTGGCCCTTGTGGTTATGTATCAAATTTCTTTGCAGCATACTCGCTCCACCAGCTTAAAGCCTGCATGGACCAATGTTGTAGCAGATTTTGTTGGTAAAACCTCTGTATGTGTAAGCAAACAGACAAGAAAAAAGATTTTAATTTATTAAACTGCATGTTAGTCCAGTAAATATTGACTAACTGTAGTTTGGGGCAGGGGGTAAGTCTGTTGAGTGAAAAGACAAGTTTGAGCCTGAAGGGGAACTTTAAATGTATGATCTAAGTGTGTTTAAACAAAATCTCCAGTGGTATACAGGTAGGACTACCTGCTATGCAGGATTATTATAAATTACCACTGTGCTTAAGGTTTGCCACACACTGAGTTCCCAACAGTGCCAGCATCAGTGATTTTTATGGGAGGCTTTCGATGAGGATGAGGTAACCTTTAGTGGGTTTCCAAAATTTTTTTCCCAAAATAGCTTCTAATTTCTACCTGTTCCTGTAAAAGTTTAGTCTGTTGTTTTTCTCTAAGCTTTATGCTGCTTCTTTGGAAGCCCCTCTTATTGTTTGTTGTAGTTTGTGTTTGAAAGTACTAGGGAGTCTCATTAGGACCTCATGCTTTTTCTCCATGCCAGAAAGGTCCGAAAGACTGTCCCCTCAAGCAGTAGTATCTCATCGAACGTGTGTGTCAGGGTCCTCGGGAAATCCTTTCCACTTTAAAGGTGTGTTTTGTAAAACCTTGAGCAATAGCAGTAGCTTCCTCTGGGCTGTACCAAAGGCAGATGTATTCAGTTACTTTGAACTGTTTATTTACAGCATAATTCACTGAATAAAACGTCCAGAAGCGATGCAGCTTTTTTTAAAGGATCTCTTCCATGATCCTCCTTGAAATAATGTCTTTCCTTCAGATCATGTACAAATAGTACTTACTCATAGGTACTATTTTTAATCACCCTTATTTTGTGTGGAAGTGTAGACAGTTGCTTGAATGAAGAACATGAATTATTTGCCTTTAGCAGTCTTTAACAGTTCACCACCCTCCTTCCTGTCTGAGTTCAGTTCACCTGAGACTAATTCAGAAGACTTGGTTCATTTTCATCATTGGGTGACAAGAGGTCTGAGCCTGCACCTTGCTCTTGTAGGTGATGCTAAGGGGAAGAAAACCTTAGCTTAGAGTGGGGACGGAGTGGTTGCTGAGAACACATCTAGAAGGACAGCTAGAGTTGAGTCACGTGACAGCTTTAGGCATTATAATATAAATGTGTTTAAATTGCTATTTATTTAAATATGTGAGTTGAGTAATAAAGTTAATACTTTCGTTGCCCAGCCACAAGTACCAGAACTCTGTCATTATAAAAATTTGTTCCACTCCTCACAGAAAGGCTGCCTTTGTCTAGGAAAATAAAAACACTCTGGGCACCTGTTTTGAAGAAGACAAAAAAACCCAAACCCCAAATGGACTTTTATGTATCACTTCGTAGTGGTTGCACAGTTTGATTAACATGCAGCATCTCTTATTCCTTAAAGCTGGAAGCATCTTTTCCAAAATCAATATGTGAACATTGACCAAATTCAACTGCTTGCAGTATTGCAGAAAGTGAGAGCTATATCACTGTAAGAACTTCCTGGCAAAATGAAGTGTCAGATGTGAAAATTCACAAAAAGTATGCAGGTTCAGTGCTTTTCTCAAGTGTTGGGATAGAAATTTGTAGTGTTCAAATTCTACTGATAACCGTTGACCTCAGAAGAAATCAGGTCACGTCCTTCAGTAGCAGTGGCCTCGTTAAAATTGCATGATGAACAAAACAGCTGAAATCCAGCATTATCCGGGAGAGGTTTTTATTTACGCAAAATGTTCTTACAAATAAATTTAGGCTACAACTGATTAAATTTCTGTATTTTATTTCATAGTTTGATACTTAAAATTGTTAAAACATTTTCTTTATGATCTGCTAAATTGCAAACTGATTTTTTCACTTCCAAGCTGTTTGCAGATCTAATAACTTCAGTACTTTCATTTCGCTGTTAGAGCAATATAAAAATACAGAGAGGACAGTGTGAATATGCATGAACACTGTCTGTGGCTTGACTCTAATGAGTCACAATTCAAACTTTAATGTGAGTTTTGTAATTCATAACTGTTTTAGTGGAATGGTTAATCTATCCATGGAGGATGACTGCTAAAGCTTCTATAAGGAGGGCCTGTTATTGCTTCATCTGTTGTTTTTGAGGATGACTGATCACTGTGGCCGAGCCGATGGAACAGCATTGCTGCTGTCTTTGTTCATTGCTTTTTATTTGTTGCATTAGTATTCTGAAATCCCCGAGACTTGAAGAGAACTTGCATAATAAAGATCTTGGATAAGTTCTTGAGGCCAGCTTGAAGATGGTAATATTTGATATGATTTCAGTTTATTGAATTGCTCCAATAAAAATGTTTATTTTATAAAGCACTTCTTTAAATGAAAAGGCGGGTTGTGGGGGGGAACCCCAGCTCTGGTGTTCAGAACTCTTACATTGAGGTCATAAAGAATCTTGACATTTTTTTAGCAATTTTGAGTATACTCATTCAAAGGGAGGGGAAAAAATGGTGTCACAGCGGAAGGGATTTTGGTTAATGTAGCTTGTTGCTATGCGTTTGCACCATAGAGCTGTATTAATTATTGGCAAGACTAGCCTAATCCAAAGTCACTGCGGTCTGAGGCATTAATTTAGCCTGGTGTGAGGAGGAAAAAAAACCAAATTGATTCTTTCTATATATGTGAACCATATTTTTGAAGCCAGAAACATTGCTTGATGTAGCGTATGATGGAGCGTTGAGTTTGTACCGAAGTTCAGCTACAAATGTAGATTTTCTTTTAAATGAAAACTCTTTCTGGAACTGGTGGTAATGTAAAACTGGTAGGTGCTTTAGGGAAGAGCTGTGGGTTGTTGTTTGCAGGTGTCAAAAGAGATTCTTACTTAGATCCTCACACTCAAACTCAGAGGGCAAAGAACTTATTACCCAGTAGGAGGTGTGGTGCTCAGGGGATGCAGCTGGTTGGGCAGGGAATAGCACGGGGAGGATTTGGTTAGGGATGAAGATGTGATGTGGTGCAATAATAATAATAAGTTTCTGCCAGAAACTGTAGAGAGGAGACAAATGGATGTTGGGAACTGTTCATCATCGTGATTGTGCTGTTCCATGATCGTGCTTTTAGAGATGGTGATGTATTTCTTAACCTTGAGCTCTTTAGGCTCAGCCTTCCTCCCTGGTTACATTTTTTTCCCTTGTTCCATCCTGTTTCCTAGCTCTGTCCTAGACACTTTCCTCTGGCCCCATTTCCTCCTCTTCACCCAGCACCTTTCTGAGCTTCCAAACCCCAAGACACATTCCACAGCACCCTGTTTACAGAAGCTCCTGAATCTGGGTTATGAGGTGTATCTTGCAGGAGCATGCTTAAAGTGGAGCTTAAAAGCCACTCAAAATTATAATGCCTTCCTGTAATACCTGTTATGCATAATAGATCATGTTTCTACTTATCAATGGTTTGAAAGGTACCAGCTTTCTTGGGATAAGCTCATTGATCTCCTCTGCCAGCCCTGTGAATTTTGGCACTGTATAGCTCTTTCATGTTCAGAAACTCGTGACACCTACCTACCTACCTGAGGTGTCGTTCTGCAGAGGTAGTAATGTTATCCTGCAGTTTTTGTGCCCATCTTTAACTTCTTGGTGTCCTCAGGGACTTCATAAATATCACTTCCTCCAGCAAAGCTGCTGACATGAAGCAAAAGCCATCAATAAATTATTCATATGCTGTTCATTTTCAATGTTTAGGAATTAATGCAGCTTCACTTAAAAATTCTCTTCCGCGGCTGAAGTTGAGTAAAATTGCTGCATACTAAGTTACATTTTAATTTTCGATAAATTATTTTGCACTTTAGAACTAGTGGTTTCAAAACCAATTAAAAGTTTCATAAAAACTCCCACTGTAATGTTAAATACTGTAGGTGGGTCCTATTTAAAAGGATTCATGTGTGTACTTCGTTAATGCAGGCTGTTTTTTAGACAGTCACTTATATAAAGTGCAGTTTTGTACTGTTTATAAGATATAATTTGTGATACTTCCATATGCTTATGAAGCAGAATCTTCAGACTAGGTAATTTTGAAGTTACAAGATGTCAGTTTCATTAAATAACAACACAAACCCCACAAGCCAAACACCTAAACCTCTCTAAACCCCCCAAGTCTGGGGTGTTGATTGCTTCTATCACATTTATGTCTCGTTATTTTTCAAGAATGTGTTTTCTTTGTAATTTGGAGAAAGTGTGAAATTATATTCTTTCCTTCATTTTACCAGTTATCTGAGAGGGAAAGGCATATAGGCATATATATATATTTATAAATAGGTATATTCTGTCTTACTCTCTGTCTTGTCTGTCTTTGGGGTTTTTTTTTTAATCTTTGACCATCCTTCTGGACTTGTTATGGTCAGTAATCACTTTTCTTTAGGCCACAGATTTAGTTCATGAAAATGTCCAACTTTATTCCACAGACAGTTTATATCAAGGCACTGAAACACTGAGAAGAACACGCTGTGAAGGTAGATGGGGAATATATGTCTTTGAAAAGATAGTAAAGAGGTTTAAAAGCATCCACCCTTTTGCAAGGACAGCACACGAGGGGAAGCAGTATTGGCCTTGCTTAGGGGAAGGAGTAATGAAGTGTTAGAGTTTTCTGGCTAGTCACTAAATGAGCACTTTGTGACACCTCAGTCATCTCAATAGTGGTTTTATTTTTCAGTGTTACTATGACTTGCCGTTGTAGTTTGCTTTGTTATACAAAAGAAAATAGCGTCAATATTTAGTTGCTGTGATGGTCCTAAAAGGCAGTTGCTGTGATTTGAAAGCATTTGTCCTGTTAGTTTAAGTTTTTTTGCCTTGGGTGTAACATGTAATTCACTGTAGCTTTTTTAAACCTATTGCTTTAGTGGTTGAGTGGCAGAAAACATGGTCCCAGTGGGTATTCGTGTTGTGCATACACATGTTGGGGTACATAATAGAGAATAATCTCTTATGTAAAGGTGTGCTGTATTTCTTTCACCATGCAGAATCCAGTGCAAACCAATATCAGTGTTTTGAGGTGGATACATTTAGCTGCTGTAAAAATGTGCAGGAAAATAGTTACATGTTTTCTTCTGCTGTGTTTTTGTGTAGTGAAATGTGCTGGCTGTGGATCAGGGCAGTCACAGGCTGTGCTGATGGTGAGGAGCTTCAGAAGGACCTCACAGCATCACGGGAGTGAGGAGGAGGCAGCAGGTGAACATAAGTGTAGCTTCAGCGTATGTAAAGCTTTGAGGGGCGAAATAATCCAGATAGCCTACCTGCTGCTGTGTGCAATGCTGGCAGTTCCAGCTCCTGGAGTCACACCTGGCAGTCCTCTGATGGCATTAGCTCGGTACGGAGTGGCAGCCAGACAAGTGGATGGAGTGTAGTCCCTCATTCAGTAGGGAGAGGGTATTGAGAACATCATTTGCTGCTCTGTAAAACACTGGCGGTGCGTGCAGCTCTAGTCTTTTCTCTGCAGCTCAGGAAAGAAGCAGTGAAGTTAGAGAAGGTTAAAACCTACAAGCATTTGGTCTGTGGTGGAGAAGGCTGAGGCTGGAGAGTAATCTGAGGTTTGCCAACTCGGGAAGGCAGTGGGTGAAGTGAGTGTGCGGTGCTCCTCACCAAACCCTGATGTTACAGCTATGGGTAACTTGGTGATACCAATAGCTTAGTTAAAAACAGATTATAGAGAGAACCACGTTACACAGTGGGGATTGAGCTCTTGGGCCATTCTGCCACAGGAGGCTGGAGGCAGATGGCAGATTCAGAAAGGGGTTAGGTGTGTTGATGAACAATAGGTCAAAAGTCTAAGCAGTGACTTACCCCCTGCAATTCCTTGGCTGTAGATACTGGAGGACTACAAGGGGAATGGATTGTAAAGAATGGCCAGGCTTGGCTGTTTTCACTTAAAAAAAACCCAAACAAACAACAACAAAACAAAACAACCAACCAAACAAAAAAAAACAAAACCAAAAACTGTTGCATTTTCTGGAAACTGAACTGTAGGCCTCACCCAGTGGTATTATGTATGTTTTCTTAACCAAAGTGGTGACAACTCTAGGAAATGCATCCTGCTTAAACAAAAAATTAAGCTTCCAGCTGATTGTCATGCATTTCTCTCCTTCCTTTTATGATACTGCTTCTACACCTCTCCAATCACTGAGTCTTGTATTTTGCAAATCCTGGAGCTGTTGTGACACACTGTGCAGGTTCTCTGCTGCAAGGAATGTTTTCTTTTTTTATTAGTACACTGCTGTGCCCTATCAGTTAGGAAGCAGGAGTGTCACTCCTTCCTCTTCATGACTAGACATGTGAACTGTTGATATGCTATCAGGTTTACAATCTGCTTACATTCAGTACCTGTTAACCAACAGTTACAGGATTTGTATGACTGCTTCCTAAGGAAATTCAAACAAGTGTGTCTCTACATTGCGGGGTGTTCTGTGATAGCAAATACGTCCTTGAGAATCTTCCAGGTTTGATCAGAAGAGTCTAAGTGTTGGGGAGCTTCCCACACTTGCTGGTCATCCAGTCAAGTGGTCAATTACTTGTCTTAAAGACGTGACATCTCCAGTAGTTAGAGCTTTTAGATGGAGGCAACACAAGGAATTGAAATACATTCTCATGTTTTATGGTATCATTTTGTGAAAGTAACTGCTTCTCTTGAGTTGTCTTCTAATTTCCTCAATAAAAATTAGATCCCATGGGATCTTCTGGAAGGACTTTCTACATCACTTTTGTAGGCTTCTGCTGTATTCGTCTTCTCAGTTTGTAAGTTCAGCCTATGCTGTAGGTGTTGGATCTGAATATAGATTTCTAATAAGTTCTTACCAATGAATTCTAATAAGTTCTTATCAGTGGCAGAATTCATAGTTCATGTTAAATTTGTGTGATGTTCTGACTGTAGAGGGAGATACGGCACACGCTTTTCCATTTGTACTGGCAGCACTGGAGTATGTGGCACTTAAAGATGTGGTTTAGTGGTGGACTTGTCAGTGTTAGGTTTATGGTTGGACTCAAAGGTCTTTTCCAACCTAAATGATTCTATTGATTGCTCAGGCTTTGAGTTTTCTTGAGCATTATCAAAATAATGCCAGTGTTCTCAAAGTGAATGTTATGGGGGAGACATGGAATGTGTTTGTCGTGTTTTTCATTTAAAATTTTGAAACCTGTGTTTGTCTTAATTGCAAACAAACCTTTTATTTTGTGCCCTTTTTGAGGTGTCTAAAGAGATAAAGCCTCTCACTACCGAATGGATCACAGATAACTCCCATCTATAAGGAATGAGAAATAGATTAGCAAAAGCTATGAAATGAGTAAGGTTATCCATTGAAGTTAGTGGAAATGCATCAGGATACGCGATCACCTCTCTCACCAGCAGATCGCAGATTTCCATAGGCTGAAGTGCCTGCTGTAAGGTTTTTCTTAGGAGCTGGGAAGGTGTGGTAGTTGCGCTGCATGCGCATTGCGGGAGATTGACATTGGGTATGTTTGAAATGACGCTGTTTCTTCTGAACCTTTCAGGCTTGAAGCAGCGCTTACTATACAGTGTCTTTAAAAGCATGAGATAAATTTCAAGTGATTGGTAGTAATAATATGGTGGATTTGAAATGGAGCTTCTAAATCTAGACTAGGATGAAAAGAAACTTATTTTCTGGAAGTACCTTGTGTTTATTGTGCTCCATACACAAACGCTTTACAAAGTACCTGGGTGACAGGCAGTGCATTACCGCTTGCACACACTTCAGCTGTCATCATCTGGAGCTCCGTGTGTGCTGTTGTACAAGGGAGGAAATATGAGTCTGAATATCAGAATTACCCATTGTCCAACCTCACTGAAATACCACTGCTTCGATGTTTGTGCAGTCTCCTTTTCAGGAAAAACAAATAACGTACTTGTTTTGAAGTGATGTTTAAGAATTGCAATAAAGGCTTGGGTCGTGTCAAATGTGGTCGTGCATATACACACGTATCTCTGCCAAAGAGCTTATGGGTAACTTTTAGAGAGTTAAATACGGAGAGGACAGGACGTGGGAAAGGCATTGGAGTTATAGTAGAATTTTAGCATAGGCTTAACACCCAAATCTTGTCCTGTTGTGTCTGGAAAAATGCCAGTGTTTTTGTGGAATGAGTAAACATCTGGATCTGTCTTTACTGTTGTTGCTTCATAGTTACTGTGTTTGTTGCTTTTATTTAAATTTTCCCCAGAGATGCAAATTAAAATGAAAAAACCGCAAGCTTCCAACCATTCTGATGCTGAATATTGCTGTGGAGTCCTGTGCTTGACGAGCTCGTTATTAGGCTTTTGTGAATTCCGTTCTTGCAGGAACGAAAGAATGGGAAAGTCTGAAATGCAGGAGAGAAAGTTGGAGCTGTAGACTTGTGGGATTGGAAGTGTACTTTCAATATATTCAATAATATATTGCTTAAGTTCTGGTGTGGGGCGGAATTTATTTATTCGAAGGCACTTAAAGGACAAAGCAGCATACTGAAGTGGTTCAAATGCTAGAAAAAGGATTATAAATTAACTGGAGTTTGAAGGTTTGGTTTGGGGGACTCTAACGCAAGCACATCTTTCAGGTGCACATTTAGCTGAGTTCAGAGAAGAGGTTTTCTTCTGGCGAAGGAAAGCTTGGCTTTGGAGACAGCTGAAAATATGTGGCTTCCAGCAATGTCTTTCTAGCTGATACTGGATTAATTTACCGACTGCGGCCCTGCAAAGCTACTTTATTTTTCATAACGCTCAACCTTCAAGAATACTTAACTTCTTGAATGTGGAAAACTAATGCTGTCTGTATTAGAGATCCCCATCTTTGCAGATTGCTTGTTTAAGAACAATTGCATGTTTGGTTCGGTTTTATATTTGTTACAATTGATTAAATAATAGCTGCAGCTTTTTCAGTGAGGTGGTTTTTTTTAAAGGCAAAATGGCATCCTGGGGAAATGAGCAACTCACAGTAGCTGTCAGTTTGCATGCAAGGAGTTAAGAAATAGCTTTCCTTTGAGTGTGGTGTGGCGTTGTTAATCCAGACCTGGCAGTTCTCTTTTATGTACAGTTAAAATCCCATTACTGTGCTGTGGAGGATGGAAGTAAAGTATCCAAAACACCATTATTGAAACTCCTATCACCAAAAGGTTACTGCTGATATCTCCTAATCTGTACGTCCTTTCATTTTTTGAAATTGCACAGTTTACCTCTGTGTTATAAAATACTATTTAAATTATAAAAACCTGTTGAACTTGCTAGATATCATTATGAATGTCTGTAACTTCAAATGAAAAATTCTCTAAGCTTTATCTTTTCTTCAAGAATGTCTTCTTACTGTAGTTAATACCTGTTTATGTTTTAATCTCAGTCCTTTTCCCATAGCTTTTTTTAAAAAAAAACCCCAAACACTAAAGCCAAACCCAATTATTTGGTTTGGGATCATCTCATAATTTCCTCTGGTCTTTTTTCACCTGTTAGTGGTCTGCTGTTTTTCCAAAGCGTAGAACTCCATTTGAAATGCTACTCAGTGTCTTTTTGGATAGTTATTATGGTTAATAATATATGTATTTGTTGAAAGAAGAAAGTAGGCTTACTTAGTCTTAATGTTTGACACTTGTATTTTGCAAGCCACTGTCTCTTACCTCTTGTCTTTGAGCACAGTTGCAGACAGACTGAGGCAGTTGCGGTGTTCCAGCCGTTGCTTGTGCTGCACACCTTCAGATCTGGCCCGTTCCATCTGTACTGGGAAAATGTGACCAAAGAGGAACAGACACATAAACCAGATTAAGCCGGTGAAGTGGAAAAAAACAATACAGGCAAAATTGGGCATTTTAGATTGGTAGCTGCAGGAAGGCAACCACATCAACAATGAATACACGTTCTGCCGCTTTACAGCCTCTTCTATTTCTGCTCACACCTTGGAGAAAAAGGAGATTATTGTCCAGCATTTGGAAGGGCAGATTGCTTTTTAAACAGCATAAAGTAGTAGCCTTTTCTAATAGTGATTGGGATGCATCCCATGAGTTTATATTCTATTTTACTGGCCCTGGGTACATGCTGAGACAACTCTCAGTCACGAAGAATGAGGGCGAGAAAAAACTGATTCTGAAATGAAGTGGTTTTGTGGATACCCTGATTTCACAGAGCCAGCTTTGCTCTTAGCACCCTTACTGTCTGAATGCATCCTCTTGGGTGGTGAACCATTTTGTTTCCTGTCTTGGAGTACTGCTCTGAACTGTGTCAGTTTTCATATGGAGGACTGTAACTTTGTTAGAGCATGTGATTTTGGGTTTCCTTTGATGTTTTCTAAAATTCTAAGTTAGTTTTCATTTTGACTTCTGCCTGTATGTTGAGAAAGCCAGGCATTTGGTAAACTATTTAACCATTTTGTCTTGTTTTGACACTATCATCTCTGTCTTTGTCCTCTTAGTCGTCTTTCTCAAAAACAGGATTACTTCTGGGTGACCTGCCTGGCAAGAGATGATGAGAGCCACTGCCTGAAGATGGATTTTTTTTTTGTTGTCTTCAGTATTTTGGGAAGTACATCTCTGTATAACCTCCTTTCCATATGTTTTTCGGTTTGAGAGTCCAAAAAAATAAGACGACATCAATGTGGTCAAGCCATAGTGTACAGACATTGTAGGTGGCCCTGTGTCTGTAACAATGAGTTGATTTGGTTTTAAGCTCCATAGCTGAGGGTGGGAGTCAGTTATATTAATTTTTTTTTCACAGAAGAACTGTTTTGCAGCAATACGAGTGTTTCTCACAAGAGGCACATCCCTATTGTGTTGTATTGCTGCATAGTACTTTTGGCTTGTGAAGTGGTTGTACGGAGATAGAAGAGCTTCCTGATTATTTCAGGATCCTTGCATTGATTCTGCAAATGGCTCAAGTTTGAAAAGACTTCTTTATTTTCCATTGATCGCTATCTCTCTAAGAGGGCAAGTGGTTACTGACTTACAGGAGTGTGCACTTAAAAACTAGCAAAATGGAGAAAAGGGGATGCAGAAGCAAGTCATACCATGACAGTGGTGCACCTTCATGGGAATGAGATTGAATGTGAGAAGGAACATTCCTGGCAAGAATTCTGTTGCACACAAAACAGTAGAAACTTTATATTTTCCCTAGAAGAGACTTACTATGACAAATTTCTTTCTTCCCCCCCCCCCCCCCCTTCACAGCTTTCGGTTGCTAGAAATGCATTTATCACTCACTTGGGAGGTTTGGGTCTCTTTGGGGGAAAAAACCTTGACTTTGTTTCTCCTAATGATGCCATGAGAAACGTTGAAATTGCTTTATGTTGCTTAAAATGAGGAGCATAGAAAATCTGTAGACTTGTACTTCAGTTTGGTTGTGCTCCCCTGGTTCAGTGGAGAATCTGAAACCTGGGAGGAGTTGGCTTTGTTTAGTTCAAAGGGAATTTGCTCTCCGGATAACTGATGTTATTCTGCTTTGTGCAAGTGACAAAGAGATGTCAGCAATGAAGGTCTGTGGCACAATTGCAGGAAAAAAACCACCCGACGTCCTGCTCTTCCTCTAGTAGGAAGGGGCTGCTTCTCCGAGTACTTTGTTGTGTGAATAACTGCAGGGCACTGCAGGGCAGCCAGCAATAGAGTACGTGGGCTTTTCAGGAGGATCTGCCGCACATCGCCTGCCAGAGCCATGGGCTCAGACTCTGGGGCTGCTGCGGCTTGAGCAGGAGGGTTGAGTCTGGTGAATCTGATTTCCCCCAAGAGCTGCCAGGATTTCAGTAACTGGAGTTGTGGAGAACGAAAGGGTGAAGGGATTAAGCTTTCTTGCATTTTTTTGCTTTTCCTGCAGCATATTTTTTTGCACAACCTCCCCAAAGACTATTAGTGTTAATAAACTGGCTGTTTCTTTTTATTCCAGTTCTGAGAATTTCAATTTCTCAGTCTCATATTTTGTGAGAGAAACTCTTTGGCTGTACTTGGCTAGAGGATACGTGTTACCACCTTCCCTGCCTACCATTATAAAATTATTAAATGTTTATATTTTATAGATGACTGGCAAAAAATAAATTCTAGGGTTTTCTGTCCTGCATACTTATACTGTGCAATCATCCAAGTTTTATTGATTTCGAAACCTTCTTTCTTATTTCGATATATAGCTGCTGAAGTTTTACCTCGCTTCTCTTTCTATGTAACTTATTGTTCGTAATCACGTGTAATCTTCTGAACAATAAAATTCTTTTTAAGAAGATGGGTTTACTACTTATTTTGATTTCCAAGATATTGGTTCCACACAAAGGTTGTATTAAAACAATGTGCAATAAAACAATTCAACACACGAATATGAACTCATTATACATCTGGTTTAATAGGGTTTATTCTAAAGCTTTATGTAAGTATTTTTTTTAGTATGGGCAGTTCTTATATTGATAACTGTTTCTTGAATGTTTAAATGTACTCATGGCATTGCAAATGGATCTAAAACTTTCTGGTGAGCTATAGGTATGTTTTTACCCATACCCTTCACCGTTTACTTTGCTGGCACGTTTCTTCAGAGACATGAAAATCTAGTTGTGGTTTCAAAAGTATATATATTTTTTTAATAACGTGTGTATAGTGTATGTAGCTTGTTCTGTTGTCTTCCTGAACTAAAGCTCAGGTTATTATTTCTGCCTTTTTCCAGTTGCAATGAATGAGTCACTTCTTCTGTTTATAAGGATTTGGTTGTTTACTCTGACAAACCCTTGATAAGAGACACTTGACAAGATCTCAGTAAATCAATTTGTTCAGGATCTATAAGCATCTCATTAGCATTTATTTGCAATGTTCATTCTAAGCTTAGCTGCAGCTGTTTAACACACTGAATCTCTCAAAGATTTCCAGGATTGTAAGCATATGTTTTGAGATTGTGCTTTAAGTGGAGGAATTTTGTGGGCTTTTTTCTCTTCATTGCTGCTGTTAACAAAGATCTTTTTGAATTGAATTGTAGGCTCTGTGTCTATAATCTTTCCCATTTTTGACTGCTGAAAGCTTAGTTGGAGAAAATATAACTGCTGGAGTAGCGTTGACTGCAAAACTATTCTTCCCTTCATTCTTTTTATTTCATCATTGCTGTGAGGACAACACTCACATTTTAGCTGTAGTTTTTCAAATAATAGTTAAAAGGAATCATAACGCGTTTACCTTCAACAAATCCCACACTGAGACGAGCGATGTCATTGTCGTTGGGACTTGAAGCACAACACATCCAGAATTTACATGGCGCAGGCTGCAAGTCAAATGATAATGCTTTATTTCAGAGTGACTAATGTGCCTTGTAACACAAAAGGAGGCCAGGACTACCTGCAGCTCTTCAAGATTGATTTTCAATACAAGTCTCATAATAGTCTATTTTAAAGAAGTGTAGCAGAAAACTAGTCAGATACCCTCATAAAAATCTTGGATATATAACTTTGGCTCTTAGTTACCTTTTGAGATGTTGGTAAGTTGTTATTGTTTTTATTTTCATTTCACAAACTAGGCTGTAGGGAAATGAGAAAATAAAAAAACGGAAGCTTTTTCAGAGAGCAACTGGGTAATTCAAATACGGCACACCACAGATTGGAGCCAGAGAATGCTGTGTATGCGGCAGTTAGTGATCAGCATGCCCGTACGGGTGTTCTTTATTAAAACTTCACTGTAACTTTTGTGAATACCAATTTTTGGGAAAGTACGAGTGTGTATAAAATGTCTCCTTTTTCCACTCCTGCCACAGCAAACGAAAATGCCGTACTTGCAAGGCAAAAGTTGATATTTGACACTTAATCTGTAATATTTAAATTCCCCCTGACTTCCTGCAATTTGTGCTGTTCTCTGTGGCTCACCTTAATTGAGATAACCTGGGTTTATTTTTCTTTCGTATTCACGTGATGGAAAAATGAATGCAAGGCTCCAAGCTTGTTTCAGCTTACGTGGAGCTTTGCATGAGCCCCTCTGCATTTGCCCCTGTTTGGGTGTCATCCCCCTGCTCTATCGGTGCTTCCTTCTAAGAGGGACCAGGGCACATCCGTAGCCTGGTTATTGCGCACCGCTCCCTGCTCAACTGGTGTCGCCATGGAAACGGCAGGATGGGATTCCCAGGGCGCCCCATCCCCCTCTGCGCTGGGGCTGCTGGGGCAGGGCTGGCTCCCAGAAACCCAGCCTTGGCCTCAGAAAGCTGTTGAGTAAAGCCATTTCCTTGACCTCTAGGTACAGGCAAAAAATGGAAAACCAGTGCTTCCTACTTCATGAACTGTGAGTAGGCTGCGTGGTGCAGCGTGCTGGAAATCTTCTCTTTATCTTTCTGGCTTGCTTTCATATCTTGCAAGCAGTTTTGCTAGAATACTTGGAATTAAAACAAAAGAAATTGTGGGACAATGAGCCGTAGTAATTATTTAAGAAAAATATTTGCCCAGCTTTGAATGGAACTGTTTCAAAAAAACTAGATTTCATCAGTCAGCCCTAATGTACTAATTTTTTGGTGAGCGTATCCGAATGGGAAGTATCATCAGATACGCGTACCTGTGCAAAAAAGGCTGCGTGTCTGCAGAAGCTCGGGGAAGTTGCCACCTCCTCTAGAAACACTTTGCAAAAAGCACTTTTTTTTATGCAAATGGGGATCACATTCTTTCACTATAATCAGTACATGATCAGCTGAAGCCCTCCTATAAGTAGTCTGCAGTCCAACAAGCTGTTTCAGTATTACTTTCTAAATTCCTTTCCTTATATGTTATTGGAAACATCATAGCTCATTCTGTCTGTTTACTTGTGGGTTTCTAGTACTCTGGACCTTGCTAGGTTTGACCTAGCTTGATCAATGGTTCAGTGAAAAATTGATAGTGTATTTTCATCTTGGATCAATAATGTATCAGTGATTTGGGGAGACTCAAAATACCACAGCTAAAAAATATTTCTCATTGAAAAATTTGTTTATGACTAAAACCAATTATGCTGAATAAAAGGTCTCATAAGAAACTTGTGATCTAGAGGCATATTTGCAGGAAAGGAGGATGAAAGTTAATGTACAGCTTTGGATTGATAAGGAAAACATTTATGACTTAGATTTTGTTAATATTCCTTCTCCCGCAGTGTAACACAAAGGGGAACACACTTTGGAACGGGTGCAAAAATCCAAGGTTGTACTTAAAAAGGTTGAACCAAGGCGACAGTGTAGCAATGAAGACAAAGATGTAATTTATAAGCATGGGTAGAGTTCTGGAGAGATTTGAAGGACAGGTGTTGGTTGCTTGGACTTAATGTTTAAATAAAATAAAGAAGCGTGCCATTAACCACCAGAAATGACCACATTTTGAGAGATCGCTTGTCCATGCCCCAGAGCCGTGATCTCATTGAACCAAAACACCAGAATGATTTGTAAAAGTCTTCACAAAGCCCAGAGCGCTGTGCCCAGTTGCTTTTGTTCCGCCTGCCCCAGTCCTTCCCACAGGATCTCTGCAGCAGGCAGCCAGCAGCATCCCTCTGCCAGCCCGTGCTCCTCTCTGACCTGTTGCATGGCCTGGCGATCTCGCTGTGTTGCCTGGCATTAGCTGAGGGCTTGTTTGATTTTCCGTGTTAGAAAAATTAACTTTAGATAATGACTGTAAGCAGAGTTATCTTCCAGATTTGCTTTGCCAGTAGTAGCATACCCTGTTTGCAGCGATAAACTCCAATGCTGCTTTGCTGTTTTACACCAGTGTTGTTGTCTTTTGTGTATTAAATCACCCACTTTTTTGGTAAGTCTAGTTAACTGTGAAATACTAGTAAGTAGATTTCTTCCACCACAACACACAAATAACAGAAGGGTGACCAAATGTAGCTGTGGGTTGTTAAGGTAAGGCTAGGAGGTTTTTTGTCTTGACACTGCTATCCTGTAGACGAAAAGATAAGCAGGCGGCTGAAAATGCAGCTTGATTTATTTTGAATTTATCTTAAATTTCAACTTCGAAATAGTGTAGTGAAGGCTGGTAGTAAACTCTAATTGTAGCTTGAAGTAATTTCCTTTTTCTTTAGCCCTTTGACTACATTGGCACGTCTGTCTCTATTCAGTAGCTCCACCTGTGTCATTCTTCCAAGGTTACCGGTAAGCTGGAAGGAGGAGCTGGGTGATAAGAGGGGAATCCGGAGGGAATGAAATACAGACCTTTTTTTTTGTATGATTTCGGAAGGAGAGGGTCTGTGGCAGTTCTTAACAATCCTTGGTGAGCTGCAGCTTAACCTTGAATTGTATAGTGGGGAAAGAGCTCCCATTTCCCATCTGATCACTTAATGAAGACTCAATTATATTTTTGGCATAGCATTTAGAGAATGATCTACGAATTGCATTCAGAATTAATGATATTTAATTTAATCGATGAGATATCGCAGGCACCTTAATCTACTAAGTTTTTGACCATGTTAATACTGATTTTTTAACCCCGTATGAACTAAAAGCAAGTTATGCAAACTTAAAGAGCTCTTCATGTAGTGTTCTCACCAGCTTGCTGTTTGGACATGAACCTTGCATCTGGTATGCTTTTGGTGTGGTGGGGTGGTTTTCAGTCACTAGCCCTTTCGGCATTGGTTTTGGGTGCAGAATCCCCCACTGCTGGAATGAACTTGGGACATGCAGTGCTTTGTGCTGCAGACCTGGGAAGTGGCACTGCTGGTTCCCCAGCCGTCACCTTTACCTGGGGGTCCCAGTCAAGGGGTAAACCTTAAGATTAACTGGGGGTTTTCCAGTTTGTGTGTTTGGTTTTATTCATGCTCGTTTCTTGTTGAAAAATTGACTCTGGTCTCTGCAAACAATCCTAACTGCTCCCCAAAAGACGCTGTCCTTGCAGTATCATCATCACCCCTTGGTTTGGTTGTGCTTTGTGGCTGTGGGACCTTGCTTTGCTTTGCTTTTTGTCACCCGCCCTGTTCCAGACAGGACTTTCATTAGACAGCGTCCTTTTAGGCTTCTTGGTCTCTTTCCATCACGTGGTCCTGCAGTGTAGCCCCAGATTTTCTAAAATCTCTGGGTAATTATAGTTCCTAAGGACATCTCTCTGGCGGAATACATTCCGGTAAAAATAGCTCACCTAAATTACCAGTTTAACACAGGTAGCGCTAGCACCCAGAGTTACCTTTTTCTCTTTGCTTAAACAGTAAACTGGTGAGATGAAGCCCAAGTTTATTTCCCCAAATTGCACAGCACTGAAAATATACAAGAAGTGATACCTCATTTAAGAGCTGCCCTCGGCCAGCACACCCCCTGCTTCACTCAGTGTGTTTATGAAGAACACTCAGGCCGCTTTAGCAATAAAATTAATTTGGATGCTGAGGTAGATCTAATGTCACTGTTGGTTAAGTCCCCAATAATCTATGGGATGCTTTATCAAAATCCATGGATTTATCTGCCCCGCTGATGGTTCTAGTTTAATTTTTGCTTCAGAAATCATTACATACGTACATTTGTACAGCTATGCTGATGTGTATATTTTTATATATAAGCATATCTAAAAATAAGTCAGTATATATAACTCAGTATAAGAAGATTTTGATATGCTTGTATTTGGGATGTCTGTGTTGTGTGCAGGCAGTGAAATGAAGGTGCCCCAGCTCTGGGTTCTCAGATTAGATATTGTTATCTAACGTCTTACTCCCCAAGATTTCTGACACTCTTTGGCCTGTGGCTCACTGAGCGCTGGCCCATCTGCCTGCCCTGCTTGTGGGTCCTCCAGGAGCTGTGTCGCGCTGGGCACTCTTGCAGGCTTCTCTGATTGCCACAAACTCTGCTGCCAAATATTTAACGCTCCCCCTCAGCCCTCAGCTTTTCCCTCTTCAGCTGGAAATGCCTTGCGTGGGTTGCTGTGGCTGGACATACTGGTCTGGGAGGGAGATGCTGTTGGAACTGAAACTCTTAAGTCTGAAAATGTGAGTAACTTGCCCATCCCTTTTTTACTGCATGTCTACGAAGATGAAAACCACTTTTAATACATGCAAGCTATGTATTCTAAAACTTCGGGAGACAAAGTGATTACATTTTAATATTGGCTATAAGAAATCCCTGCTGCAAAGAAACCCTAATGAAATAAGGGCAAAGCACCTTACTTTACTTAATGTTCTGTGATTTATATCCCCTCTCATGTGCAAGTAGGATATCAGTGCAGTAAGTGAAGGAAGACCTGAGTGATGCATGTTACTGGGTGATTCGAAGCTAGAAAATCTAAGATAAGCAATGTCTTACAGAAACTTAATTTTTGAGTAAAAAAAAAAAAAAAAAAGATCGAGAACAACATATTAATGGTGGTGTTCGTAAAGTGTGTCACCTCATAGATCCCTCATCTTTTGACCAGTTCCCGCCTTCAGTTTGGCCACTTCCTCTTATAATCAGATCTGTAGCAGGGGATGTTTCTGTTACAACAATTTTACATGCTCTTGTCTGGGCCTTTTTCATGGTTAAAAGTGACATGAGTGCTTGGCTCTCTTGGGAAGCTGTATTTCATCCCTCTGTGACTAAGGTGGTTCAGTAGTTCTGTTTTCTGCTTCTAGTTCTTAAACCAAGCAAAAACCCACAAAAACCCCTCCACACATTATTAGACAATTTTTTTTTCCTTGGAAATTTTTGTTTAAAAAGTGTAAATTGCTGTGCTACAACCCATAGATTCCTGTTTGTGATAATCATAATGTGCTGTGAATTGATTGGAATAAAGCTTTTTTTCCCCCCTTAAATATGGCTTCTAAGTGTTAATGGTAGACTTACCAGGGACTGCAGTCTAATTATCTGATTATACTGCGATTAAGGTATGTTTGAGTTAGGAAAGTTTCTCAGGAGAAGGTTGTACAGGCTATTTACATAAAACCTCAGAATGGACAGGGAAAATGAGACCAAAGGAATTTTTAGCTTTATGATAGTGTCTGATGGTGGCCAGTGGTGGATGCCTGTGGGGAACAGATCTGCCCTTCAGCTGAAAATGTTTGTGGTTTTATCCTAATGGTAGTGTTTTGGTAACTGGGACAAATTACAGCAGAAAATCTTAAAGAACCTGGGAAAAGCTTTGCCATAACATCTTTTGGAAATTGTTTTATGCTGTGATGCTTGAGCTAACTTATTTGGGTAAATTGCTTTATATTTTAATGTGGTTCTATCAACAGGTATTATTTAAAATAGAAAGCTTGTTGCGGCAGGCATCGACCGTAATGCAAATGTGAAGGGTATGCCAAACCCCTTACCTTAACGCTAGCTAGAGACCTAAAATAGAGGAGAGAACTAAACCCAGCAGTATGTAGTAGGTTATAGTGGAAAGGGAATGAAAAAAAGCCTGGAGTTGAAGGGTGCTTAGGTCCTTGTGTTCCTTGCCCATGTGGGTGGTGGCTTTGGGGGGAGCAGTCCCATCTGAAGCTGTAGCACACTGTCCTCACAGATCTGCAGGCGGTGGCAGCTTATTCTGCGCATTGGTTATGGTAAGCGCAGCTGATGGATACGCAGTCACTAACATCCGAACCTGTTTCCACTGCAGATTATTGTACCAACTTTTGCAGTTTGGAGCTTACCTGGAGTTGAGGACTGATGTGAAGAGGTGTCTGGGGACACTGAAGGATGTTGTGGTAGTTAAGAGTTATGCATCAAGGTCCAAGTCGTTGCTGAGTCTCTTGGTCATTGGACTTGTGTTCTTAGTGCCAAAACAGTGCAGTTAACATCACTGGTAGCGTAAGCAAAACCAGCATTGCAGTGTCAGCAAGCCCAACAGTCAGGCGATTGTGTTCAGGTTAGGTGAGGTTGCGTTACAGCCTTATGGTTCCTTCAAGAACATGTTGCTTTATTCAAATAGGTTTTGCAAAGCCCTTCTGGGGCGAGTGGCAGATGCAGGTTTGAGTTGTGCTCTGCTGAGGATCAGCTCTCTCCTTCCTCTGGCCAGGCTGAATACCTAGAACCTGTGGTTTTCAGAGCGTATTGGTGAATCGTGTCCTCCCCCTTGTTTCTAACTATGGCAGCAGATCAATCAGGTACTTCGTGTAGCGTTTGTTACTAGATTCCTCAGAAAAGATCTTTCCTAATGTTGCCATTATTGTGGCTTTATGTGCTGCTTCCTGAGACTTTTGTGCTTTTAATTTGAAGATGCCTAACCAGTTTGGGATAACTTAGCCAGTTTGAGGGTGTATCTCTTCCCATGCTTTCCTGCTTTGGGTGCTGGTACACTTCTTGCTTGTTTGCCTTCTATTCCTGCATGTCCTAGGAGAAGCTTAAAGCTTGGCTAGCCAGATCCCTCAGCAGTCTGGTCTAGAGACCTGCTCGGAGCAGGTGCCTGGGCTAGATGACCTCCAGAGATCCCTTCCACGAAGAACTGCACCCAAATTACATTTGATGAAGTATTATCAGCTGAAACTTTATTTCAGGCAGTGAGTTGCCAGGTAGTTTGACTCTGCTGTCCAAGAAGGTTGAAGAGCTTTTTGTCATACAAAGGTAAATGCTTCCCTTTTGAGAAAAATTCAAATTTGTTTACAGTCTATGAATTGGAAGAAATGTGAAGTACAAATACTGTGTGTCCTGTCTTTACTTTAAAGTTCTGTTTTGTAGCTCACGCTTCAGCTCTCCCTAGTCAGGTAGGCTTTTGCATCTTAAAAACTTGGGAGGCAGAGCCCAAGCGAAGGGTGATACCAACACAGTCTGCACAGGTTTTTCTGAGCCATCTGTTCCATGTCTGAGACTTGTGCAGTTGTCAGTGCTGGGAACAGGTATTGCTCTGTTTCTGTGGAGTTGTTAGCTCCTCCTAGGGTTCTGTTGTCATAATTAGTCAAATTAATATTTCATCGGGTCTGTCTATTTGTTTAACAGCTTAAAAATGAAGTTGTGTGAATTGAGTACTGTCCTCCGATGTGATACGCAGAGTTCAGTTCTGGGTCCTGTTTTGATATTATTTGAGCTGAAAAGTTCTGCTTCGTATTAAGCAGAGAAAAACCTTGAACTTTTTGGATAGCAAGCAGGTCACTGTCGGACTATCCAATGCGGTCTGTGTCTGCCAGTTTGGAGCACAAACAGGAGCAGCTGGAGCACATCCATTGGGTTGAGGGAAGTGAGGTTGAAGCTCTGTAGGCTGCATCCAGAATACTTCATCCTGTTTGGGGCTCCCCAGTGTGTCAGTGTTGAAGACTTTATTAAACTGGAGTGAGCTTGCTTGGCCTTCCACCAGCCTGGCTGGGGGCTGAAGCCTTAGGAGAGGCTTGTTTGGCCCAAAGAAGTCTTGGGTGTGGGGACGGACCTCCTAGCAGCCCGCTGGTACCTGTGAAGAGGTCATCGAGGAGGTGGAGCCAGGCTTCTTGCAGTGCTGCATGGCAGCAGGACAAGTGACAACCCAAATTAAAACCTGGGAAGCGAACTGTCAGCGTTTGTGAACAGTCTGATCCTGCCTGTGGTCTGTAGCATCTGAAATGACCTCCCATCTGAAGCTAAGGAGCAGTTGTGCACTAAGACCATCTTGTACTCTTTAGTCAAATTATTGTTCAGCAGGTTTTACAGATTTAGGGAGAGTGAGATGAGAACTTTTACAGTTATGGGGAAATAAGAATAAAAGGGATGTAAGCAAATTTGTAGGTCATCATTAGAAGGAATTTGCTTTTCTTGTGCATTTCTGACTAATTTAGTAATTCAGGTAGTACCCATATCTATATGATAATCTAGTCAATGTATGCAATATTTGTATTTCCACTCTTATGTAAGTTCTTTTTAAATGTGTTTGCTTTCCCACTTTGATGGATTAATCTGTATTATAAATGAACAGATAAATCTGTTTTTTCCTTGCACGTCTATATAACATTTGCAAAGCTAATACTTGCAAATATCGCTGCTAATATATTTGCAAAGCTACAGTTATGCTTCTTATTTTATTCTGACAAAAACTGCGCCAGTCAAAGCTACAGTGGTTCATGGGAATTTAGGAGGTTAAGCGAGTAAACAAGCTAGATGAAAGCTTGTGTTTGTCTTTAGAAAATGAAACAGGAAGCCGTTTCATTAATACACTTTCAGAGGAGACAAGAATCTGCGTAAAGCTTTTAAAACTGGTCTTTCAGTTCATTTTACTGTCCTTTCAACTGAGATCAAATAGGGAACGCGGTGGCAGTTTGACGTGCCCCATCATCGTCCCAGGGTTTACGTTCTCAGCCCAGGTTGGATGTGCAGCTCCGGCGCTTTCCGGGAAGGCGCAGGAATGTCGGTGCTGCCCCTGGAGCTTCCCTGCTCCCTGTTCCCCAGCGGAGGAGTGAGAGAACTGTGTACTGCCCGCTGCCCTTGGGAAAGGAGCCATCAGGAACCGGGAGTCAAATTGAGGTGTTTGGCTGGTTTTCTTTTAGCTTTTCTCGGCTTACAAAGGGCTCACTAATATCTTAGCAGGAATCCGTTACGGAAAAATGTCAACTGGAGAAAATAACATGACTGCAAAGTTATAATAAAGGATTAGTGCAATTAGATTTTTTTTTTTTATAGATTTGTTTTGAATACAAATGTGTTGCTAATACTCTGCAGTTGCCTTCCTGAAGTATAGCTGTTTGGTTTCATATATAAAGTAGTAATAAACAAAAATCCAATAATTTGCTCTACTTTGTGTATGTTCAGTGCACTTGAAATAATTAAGTTGCAATAAATAAGGCTTAGGGATTATTTTTTTTTATTCCAGATCTCATTTGTGCATTTCGTGATAAAGGATCTGTAAGATTTACAAATACTTCTGTCATGTTTTGGCTCGGGGTATGAAGGGAGGTTAATTTATAATGCCGAAGCTTCTGAGGTAGCTGTGCTGTTCCTGGGACAGCCCGTTTAACACATGGCCGGAGTCTGGAGTCACTGGTGCAAAGCCGTAACTCAGGTTTGCTGTAGAACAATTTTGTCGAACTCAGGTTTGCTGTAGAACAATTTTGTCGTCGATGGATATTCCCCCTTGGGCAGGGAGTGCCAGGCCAGGCAAAGCCTTACTCTGCTTTTCAAACACAATGTTGGTCTCTAACCATTATTGATCGTGACCCAGCCAAATTGTATCAACGACATTAAATGCTTTCAGGATCAATGTGCAGAACTCACACTTGAGAGGATGAAAAAAAATGTTTGAAACTTGTAAAACCAGTGTATAGTTGAGATGACACAAATGGAGAGTTTTATCCACTGCTCACAGTAGAAAAAAAAAAAAAAGTAGTAGTAACTTGAGGGAGTTGTTAACTCAGTAACATGTGTTTGAGTTACCGTTTAAACTGTTTTCCTGGTGGGCACCAGCCTGTGGTGTAGTTGAGTGTTGTTTCTTCACTTATTCTTGGCCACAGGTAAAATATTGTTCAGTTGTAACGAGTTATCCTTACTTCTTAATATCAGAGCTGATCTGGATATCGGATTTTAATTTCTACATCTGCAAATATCTCTTCATTTTTTACCAGTTCCGAATCTGCTAAGTGTTCCTGAAATCTGTTTCAGTAATGTTCTGGTTTTGTAAGCCATATTACATATAATTTTTTTTATATGGCCAGTTCGTAGATGGTACTAATGAGATGTGTTTGGTGGTTGTTTTTGACACTTTTTTTTAATAATGTTTAAATGCTTGTCTTGAAGAAATGATTGAGATTTGGGAAACAATCTGTTATAGAGGACAGTGGTAGGTGTACATGTCTACAGGTGTGTGTGTGTATATATGTAGCTTATATAAAAGTTGTGTGTATGAATAAAGTTTATATAAGTATAAGGGGTATATGTAAATATAAATTCAAAATAATTAAAAGGCATGGAGTTGTGGATTTGTCACTTAAAATTCACCAAGGTAGTTTATGCAGACTTCTAGATGGTTGCTACTGTACTATGGCTATGAATGTTCAACTTTAAAAGATCTTTGCCAAAGATTGCATCAGCAGAACATTCCTGCTTGTGTGATGGTGCAGTGGGACCCGCAGCCACATACCTGACTCTGAGGTATCTGTACGGGGGGCGGTACGGCTCTTCAGTATGTTTATCTCTTGTCTTTCTGTACAGTGCTCTTACGGAGCAGTATAGTAATACAAAACTAAGCATAACTGCTCATTTCAAAAATGTACTACTGCGTACTGTGCAGTCGAGACACATTGGTCACAATGTCAAAGCTGCCCTTTCCTCTCTCTCTCTGCCAATGTGGTATTTCTGAGCAGTGTTTCACGTGGGACAAGCTCTTCTCACTGGTGCCGTTTGTTGGTGCAACGCCAGGCTTCAGCCTGCGAGTGGGCGTGCTGGGGTGTAGCAGTGTCTTACTGGGGTACAGAATCCAGGTAACTTTTGCCTCTGTTCTCCACTTGATAGAAAGACAACTTTTTAAATCACAAGGTTTGTTCTTACATTTTCCAAGAGGTCAGACCTAGGCAAACTTCTAATCTTCTGTTTGTTTAGAATAAAGTGCCTTGGTTATGTTTCTGTAAGTCAGTGAGTGTTGTGTGTGTGAATTTTTTTTTTCTGTTCCTAGAGAAATTAAATTATCTCTAATTACAATAGCTTTTCCTCAGTGACCACCAAATGCTCTACCTCAAGGCATTTGTCTGCCTCAGTTACTACAGTGCCAGCAGGCTCTTCAAACACAAACAATCAACCCTCAATTTAAAAATAGAGAGAGATGGGTGAGGGGATGTAACATTGAGAACTCGGACGGCGCAGAGTGGAATGAAGGCTGTGCACGGTGTTCCCTTAGCGCGGATGCTCTGATGCGGCGCAGTGGGCAGACTCTCCGTGTCAGAGGCCTGTGTTTCACTGACTGCAACAACAGCGGGCATCTCCAAATGTTTTTATCTTTAGACTTTATTTTGGGCTTTTCAAGCAACAAATGTAGCAAAGCTTTACACTCAGTAGCAAATCTGAACAAATTGGTGGTACTACTGGTTATGTTATTTCTTCCAGTCCCCTGATGCGTTCTTTATCTTGGTGGTGCTGTAGCTGGAACGGGCTGTGGCTTTCTGTGTCACTTGAGGGCATGTGCTGCATCTCTGTCCCTCTCCATGGCACTGATGATGTGCCTCTCATCTGGCTGTCTGCCTTTCTGCTAAAATGTCACTATTTCAAGCTCTATAGCTTGTCAGCTTGCTTTTACAAGAGTAGCCTTATGACTTAAATTGATGAAGGGTCAGTTTTATTACAACTGAATTTACTCAGGTAATGAACTCTGCCTCAAATGTTGAATTTTATGGGATAGAAAAATGAGTGTAAATATGTTTTTAAAATGTGATTCTTAAAAACATTGCAATATGCTTATAGTAGTGTTTGTTAATGTGCATCTTTTCCTTACCTTTCTACTGTTCTCATCTTTTTGCTAGTATACCAAAAGATCCATAAAATCATCATTTATAAATTGCTAAGGTTATTATAATTTTATATATTATGGATCGATAGTGTGATTGGACAGCGGTTGCTTTACTAGCACAGGAAACCAGAGGAGTGAAACAGGCTGTACAATTAGCTATGGTGAGAGTACAGAATTAACTGCATTACTGCCCTAAATTAGGGGCCCTCAAATTGAATACTGAAACTCATATTCTTTTGCCCTCTCCCCTTTCCCCGCAGGCAGGTCAGAGGTGCTGGCAGAAGTTGCTGGCGCGTCTTCTCCAAGAGTTGTTGAGCTGAAGAGCAAACCCCACTTGTGGCTGCCGCATTCCCTCGCTGCTGAGCTGCTCCCAGGGTGAATGGGGGAGTTTTGCTGTGTTTACTCTGTTCTAGGTGCTCCCTGGCACCTGCGCTCTGACGAGACACTGAGTTAAAAGGATTTTTTCTGCTCTGATCTGATGGGGATGTTCTTCTGTTTCTAGATCCTCTTAGATAGCCTTTGCTTGATCTAACATTAAAGGTATTTGTTAAGAATTTTTTCCTCTTTTATGAAGCATGACAGAGGTCTCTCTTTAAAAAGACACTGGAAATGGTGTTCAGCAACTTTCAGTTTGGTTCTTGCTTGCATCTTTTTTTTTAATGTTCAACCCTTTTTTCACTTTAAGCTTCCCACAGAAACCAGGTTTCTTCCCTTCCTCCTCATATATCTTCCTGTATGCCATTTTGACCATTGCCTGTGATTGGAGCCCCCCAGACTTTATAACAGCATTCCCTTTTGGTGCTCCTCCTGTGAGCATCCTTTATAATCTCTGTAATCCCTCTGGAGTGGAGAATTGAGTAGGTGGGCTGGAGGAGATCCACAGCCTCACTGAAGTGCAACTCTTATCTCACTTGAACTGCATCTTTAAATGAATTTGCTACATAGAATATGTTCTGTTGGGTGCCCCATAACCTTGTTGGCATCTGAGAAATAGTAATATTACTTTACTCTTCATGTAGAGTTCTTGGATACTGCAGTGTGTTTACCACTTGGAAAATATTTAAGTAATTGGTTTCAGCAAATAATCCTCTTGTGATGTGTGGGGATTTTTTTTCTCTATTTATATTCTAAACCATTTTTGATCTACTGGTCTGCAAAAAAAATAAAAATGACTGAGGCAAGGAATCTGCTCCTGGATTATCTGGGCTCGGTTTGCAAACCAAGAGGGAATCTCCATGGGGAGCTAAACCGCCCGTCTAGCCCCAGTGAGGGTTTGGGCAAACCAGTTACTCCAGTCTGAGCACCCGGAGCCTGGGGTGAGTGTTGGGTGGTTTGACTGGAGCCCAAACAGGGTGTAAGGAAGGGAAGATGGAGGAGTCTCTTGCTGGATGTTAAATATCTTGTCTGTAGTGTGTACAGTATGTATTTTGAGTCTTATAACTGGATTGTCTGGTTTTTAACCCTTTGAAAGCCACTCTGTTTTTACTGTTGCACATACCTGAAGAGGTAAATGATGTGCCTGACTGCCCAGAAGACTGGAACTCTAGGAAGGGAAATCCATTATTCCAGGAAAAAATGGCAATTCCTCTTCACCTGCTCTAACAAATGCAGTATTGTCAGTAGCTAACATATGGTAGCTATTTCTGTGGAAAAGTCAAAGTACTATTGTTCACGATGATGAACAGAAATAAATTTTCTTCCTTTTGTAGGTGTCTTTACAGTGCCCTCTAGTAATCTTTTGTAGAAATGCTAGTGTTGTTTCTCAGACTGATTTAATAAAGTAATGAAAACGGTCACTGGAAGAATTAGAAAAATAATTGAACTCTGGTCCCCCGTAACTGAGGTGCTTTCTGAAGGCAGCACTGCTAATATTAAAAATAAGTAAAAATTGCTTGCCATTCTTTTCTTTCTCATACTTGATCAGGAAGAATAGGAAAACTAAAGCCCCATCTCTCAAAAGTGAGATTACTATAAAAGCTACTAGAGCTGACAACTGGAAATTGGGTACTGCGGTAATGGGGTTTGAGCCAGGGCTGTGAGGTTACAAGCAAAGAAACTAATTTTACCTTTTTGCTTGAAGTATGAGGAAGAAAATTGCAGGGGAATAAGAGCCATGTAAAGTATTCAAAAATGGGCTGGAACGGGCAAAAAAAATAATCTCCTGGTATACTGTTAATTTCGTATGAAAGGTAATTACTTTGGCTTATTTTGACAGATGAGAAAAGCGAAGTTTGATTTTTGATGAGGACTTTGTTGGGGGTAGAGTACATGTGGGTTTTCATAGCGCTTGCTGCCCTGATGGCAATCATCACCCTAAAAGCATCTTAGCTCTGCTGTTAGATCATATATCGAACAAGTAGTCCCAAGAGATTTTGATGAAGGTAACTTCGGTGCCTGCAGTTAAAGTCAAAAAGGTTTTACCTTATTATCATTCTGGCTTATTTCTGTCACTAATAGCAATAGGAAGGGGATATCATATGCAAGAATGCTTTGTCCTTTGTATCGAGTAAGACATGGTACCATTTTTAAATCCTGTGCAGGCTTAAAGGGATGTGTCAGTTAAAGAGATGGGCTATCTGAATGAAAACGGAGACTTTTCTGAAATGAGAGAAATGGCTTTGGTAATTCCACAAAAAAAGGAAAAGGATAAAGTCCTTTAAGCTCTCCTTCTGAAATGGTTATGAAAAGAGACTTTGCAGTAGGATATTTGGAGTAGTTCCTTCACTGGCTTAACTCGAATATGTGGTGTTAGATGGTCTGACTTGCTTTTCCTTTGAGATAAAAGCAGAATCTCTTTGAAAGAATGTTCCTTGCGGAGGTGAGAGGTTTGTGGGACTTAGTTCCTAGACGTGAGCTCTATAAAACCCAAGCAACCTGAAAGAAATCCAAATTTTGGTCTCAGTGGTTATAAAGTATTCTTTTTCCTTCCACACCAGGAGGAATAGAGAGTCCAACAGAACTTGGTTGTAAAGCACAGCTGGTAGACAGTTTTCTAGGCTTGAGTGTAGGTTTGGGGCAGAGGAATAAATCCTTGCGAGAAGGTAACTGTCTGACAGCGGGACTCTGGAGCGGACAGGAGCAGAACATCTCCTTGGCGGGGATTTCTTTTGGGACAGGTTGCACCAGAAACGGTTCTGGTGAATTGTGCTTTAGGGGGAAGCTGCTGCAAGAGGAGTTTGTGCCATCTTTTCTCCTTCGGTTTTCAAAGTTTAATGGCACCGCAGCCCCTTAGTAAAGGGACATAAGGGTTGTGACTCAGCCTGGCAGTGCTTGTTAGCTGGCTGTGTGAGGGAGCCATGGTCACAGAACTTTTGACAATTAAGCAGCAACGCTGTAAATAATGAAGTTGCTTGCATGCGTTCAAAATTCAGGTGAAAATTTCTAACTCCCTAGAGGTGTTAGAAAGGCCGTGCAACTAAACACCAGACGTAAATGCATCTCCTAAGACATTTGATATTTGAGATTACAATCTGTGTTTGGATTTTGCTCTTGATCATTATCTTGTTTTCCTTCCCATTATTTAATAATATATGAGGAGATGGTATCGGTTACAGAAAGAGTGGCTAGAGTAAATGCATGGATGCTTATTTTTCAGTGTTTTACTGCAGGCACGCTGTATACTATTTGGATACCTTTTTCCTTAATTCTATTTATGCATACTTTTTTTAATGGGCTGATTTTTTTAAATATAATTTCATGCTTGAGGTCTGTCAGGAAGATCAGTTAATATCAAGCCAACAATAATTTGTTATTAACAAGTGAAAGGTAACTGGAAGTATAGACAAAGCTATGAAAACCATATTGCAGAATGTAGTTTGCTTTCCTTGAATTTGTTCTTTGTTTATTGACTGTGCTGTCTGGAATCTGCAAGGGTACTCTTAGTTACCAAAAGCAAAGTCTTGAAATGTATATTCTTTCTTTCTGTATTATAGTAATTCCTGTGATGATGAGTATCTTGACTTTTGTGTTCTTGTTAGTAGCTGGTGTCAAAAACCTTCTCAACTCAGTAATGTTAAACCATTAGAGAATAATATGCAGAAATACTTGGCGTTTTCACAACTTCATATTTCTAGATGGATGCCTTTTGAAAAACACGGGAGCAAAAAGGCAGAGCAGAGTTCCCTGTCACTGGGAGCTGCCATCTGTGTGTTGGTGGCAGCCTGAACGTAGTGCTGGTGGTGTTCAGATGGCTGCTCTTCATGATGGACCACAAAGAATAATTTCTCTAAAGTTAGCTTTTTATTGAAGAGAATGAGCGTATCAGTTTTCTGGTGGTATCCCAGGCTGTTAATACTCATTCAGTATTGTCTGCTTGGCCTGTATTGTAGGAAGGCACCTGCGCACAGGATTGATGACTAAAGGGAAGAGAAGGACAAAAGCACCCGCCTTTATGGCACGCTCTTTCAGGAAAATTTGCCTGAAGAAGCAATTTTTTCCTGCCTCTGCAGCACAGAAACAGCCCGCTTTTTAGTAAAGGGGGAAAGGGGCTCTGTAGGGCTTGTTTCCCCTTTATGGCAAAGAAACGGATGTCTCTCCCTTATGGATCCCAGAACATGGCCCCTTCCCTTGTAGGCCAGGATGAATCTGAGCCACCTTACCGTTCTTCAGACATCACTGCTAGCCCACAATGCTTGATGACGCTGGGGTGAAGATGAGTTACTTTTTTTGATTAATATCTTTGTTATAGAGTGTTAAATCATAAAAAGAGGAAATCTGTTTGTGCTGAAGGAGAAAGGAATCTACAAAGTCTGGGAAGGTCTAGATTTATACATGGCATTACTTATCTGACAGTGTTACCTCACTTGCTCTCCTAGGTTCCGCTGTCAGCCTACCGCTGGAATTATTAAAGTACCAGCAGGATTTATATTGTACATCCACAGTCATGGCGAGCTCTTACACTTTTTCCTCTTTTTCTTGATGCTTAAGTGCAATGTCATTTTTGTCTTTAATTTATGGGTTGCAGAGCCTTTGCAAAGAAATGAAATGGTGTTTAGAGAATGCAGTTGAGAGAATTTGGCCTTGGTTTTTCAGTAGGAGTGAACTTGCCAGCCACCACGTGTATGATTGGCCTTTGGATGGGCTTTAAAAAAAAATACTATCCTAAACCATCTTTGGTTGACAAAGTATATATTGCTATCATATGTACTTTAATTTGGCCAGGTGGTCTGTGTTCTGCTATAAGGGAAAAATGTAATACCAAGCAGAAAATCCATCTCTGCCTAATCTGCTGTAGTATATTATAATGTATCTTATAGAAATATTGCTTATTGAGCAGTGCAGAATGTTTCCAATGTTGTCAAGGGAAAAAAAATTACCAACCTGCTAATACTTAGATTTTACTTAGACATTAATGCATGTAGCCATTTATCCATATAGATAATGCGCTCCTTAGCAATGAATGTTTTAATAAAACTACAAAACAAGTTCATTGTGAGCACTTGCTGGCAGCTTGCAAAGAACAATGTTTGCAATGTCTTCAATTAAAATACGTTTGGCTGATTCTTGAAGACAGCTTTTTTTAATGATCTAGGTTAGGAAGGGCATGACACACTGTTTTTAGGATTACAAGGGCCATTGGGAATGTTAATTAAATTCTGGTGAAAAGCCTTTTAAAAGTTCAGTCCTGCAGCAAGAGAGCTTGGATCTTTTATCATTGACTTGCAATACATAAAAAGGGGCTTTATAATAGTTCCTGCCAGTCTGATTAGGATTTTGTCAAAGGTTTCTATTTTAAACGTCAATTTTCAAGGGTGTTATATATGTAGTCTTAAATTGCTTTGGAGTCTAACTTAAAAGGACAAGTCCCATGCCCCTCAATTGACATATCTTTCCTCAACATGTAAAAGGAAGTAATCATTCTTCATCAAAGCCCTGTGTGACTCCTTCCAACGACTGAATCCTTGTCTATTAGTAATCTAAAGTCAGGTACTTTGGATGAAAGATGTGTTTGGGTGCCTTCTGTTTGGAAAAAGTGGCTCTGAAATTAAACCTGTGCTTCCCATTTTCTTTGTGGATGACTGTTGCATTTGGTCCTTGTAAAATGGAATGCAGTTTCATTCCAATAGTTACCTGAAATCTGGTATTAAAGTCCTCTGCTTTGAACGCAGTTGGCGGTTTTCATCAGGAATACAGCACTGCCAAAGAGTTTTGATGGCAACAGTGGATTAAAGTTAAATCTATAGCACTGCTAGTAGGGAAATCTTCAGCCACGTACTGCCATGCACCAGCGTGGGATAATTTATCTGCACTAAGTAGAACTGAGATCAGAGTGGTTTTGTCTGAAGTTATTTTCCTGAATGCCATAATTTCTGAAGAGCTTGTGTCAGGCAGTTGTTAAAGCACACATTTAAATGATTTAAGTTTGATATCGGAATGCTCGTGTCTTTCAGAAATTAACTGAATAATGAAGGGAAGCTTCTTCCCACTTGAGGAGCCGCTCTGCATTTACTATTCTAGGCATTTCCTCACCTGAAGCCTTGTTAAAGATGTACCACTGCACAAAATGCGATGCAGCTAGCAGAACGTACAAAACATAAAAGAAGTCCTTCTGTAGGCACGGTAGCAGTAAAAAGAAGGCTAAAGGAAGTCTTGGGTTTCTTTTTTCCACTGAGGTACATCGCCCTTTGAAAATGTAGCATTCGGAAAGGGCGAGTGATGAGCTCTTTCTGTCTTACCTACCTGCTTTCACATTTCCTGTAGCTGGAAAGTCTTGTTTTAAAACTTCCTTCTTTTGACTTTAAAGCCTTTTCATGGTCTTCAGGGAAGCGTGCTGTAAGGAGAAGTTCAGGCAGATTCATCTTAACTTTGTGAACTCGGTGTCATATCTCAGATGTGCTTTTGTTGGTCCCTTTTCGGTGGGAAATGCATGCTTATGGTCCTTTGGCTAATACCGAGGGGATAAGAGATCAGCTAGGCTTAGCAACTGACGGGCTGAAAGTACTTTGTTACCTATTTTCAAATCAGTTGTGTGTGGTGAGTTTTATCTTGGCTGAAACAATTTCAGAACTGTTGGTTAATTGTGAGAATTTGAGGAGAGATGAGGTACAAGGAGGACTAGAAAAACCCAGAATATTTTAAATGGGAGGAGAGAAGGAGCTAGGGATGTATAAAAGTAGTCAGCTTGGCTTCAGTTCCTGGAAAAATGAAGGAGCAAGTGAACAAACATGTTTTTTTGTTTTTTTTACTAATTTCTGGAAGTAATGTGGATAGGGGAGTTAATTGATATGGAATTGTCAATGAAATATTTTCATACCATCCTAACTTCCTTATTTTAAAAAGGTTCATAGGAAAAAAAGCTGAGCGCCTTCCCTTATTCTTTCCTCAACAGCTACCATCTCATTACACTCTTGTAAGGACATAGGGAAATGTGGTCTTAACTGACATAGGATGGCTACAAGAAGGGATGGATAAGTGTTGAGAGAAGAAATAAAGATGATGATATTAAAGGCTTCTTTGTGGGGGATTTTGCACTTGTGTATTCTGACTAATCTTCTACTAGATGTCTTTCACTCACAGCCCAGATAATAAAGTAAGCTAACTTATTAAATTTTCACACAACTTAATTCTGCAAGAGGGAGGACAAGGTTAGAGTTCAAAATTGGTGCACTTTTTTGGAAGGAGGAAGAATTTGGAGGAGCCAAGTGAAAGTTAATACAGTTAGGCAGGAGTAATCAGCTAGTCAAACATTAAATGGAAAAGAGCCAGCCTCACAGCAGTTTCTGAGAAAAGGATCTAGGGATTACGATAGTGAAGGGATTGCAGATCGATGTAATCAGTGGTGTTACGCTTCTGTGCTAAAACCTAATGCCTCTGTGTTGGGAGGGATGAAGAGGGGAGTTGTAGAGCCTCCAAAACATGTGAAATGACACTGCCCACACCTAACACTCATCTTGTCTCTCTTGGGGACCTCCGTCATGTTTTGGGCATGGCACTTCAGGAAGAACGTGGGCTGGTTGGAGAGGATTCTGAGTTCATTATCAGAGCCCTGCTGCCACCTAGTACTGAACTAGAAATGCTATGCCTAAGTAAAAGGCTAGAGAAGGATTTAAGTCCTCAAATACATAGAAGACTGTTGGAAAGAAGAACAACCTGTCCTCCATGCCCACAGTGGCAAAGAGGAACGTGATTAAATCATAGCAGTACTGCTCCCTAGTCCTCATATTAGAGCGTGAAGCACTGGAGCCGAACGCCTGCAGGAATTGCTGGGTCCCTGCCACTGGTCTTTGAAAGCAGATCTGGGGAAAACAAATCATAATCTGTTGGGAATGAGCAAGACTTAACTGTTCTTGTTGCTGAGCAGAAAGATAGATTTGTCTTGCCTTTATTTAAGTGTCTTGGGCCAATATTAACACAAATCAAGCCACTGGTGTGTACATATCTATGTATGTACACCCCCCCACAAAGACAAATATGTGGAAAGAGAGAGGACTCCCTCCACAAAATACACCAATTCAGTCTTTATTAATGTGCTGTCACTTAACCGAATAATCAATAGGTTGATGGAGTGGGAGAAATGGCTTGTTGACACAAATAGAAGTTTATTAAGGTCTTGTATGTAGAAAGCCCTTTTTATGCTGAATCAAGGTTTAAGTGAGGTGTGAACTCAGTTGGCTGGAGTGCGGATGCAGCCCACCAGCACTTCTCCACAGTGCCCCCAACTCTAAATTGCAAAAACTTTCCAAGACTGTGGGCTAGGAGGGTATCAATTCTAATTTAACTTCCTTCAAGATGGGACATAATTATTTACCAACCCTTTTATTTTTTTATCCACTGCTTTCGGTGCAGGAGTGTGGTAGTATCCCAAGTTGAAGCGAGCTGTGCAGTGTCTTCACAGGGCTCTTGGCAAGAGCTTTTTTTATGTTACCACTGAAATCTGGCTGAGAATCTGCTTCCCATTCCTTCTGAAACTCTCCAGTCCCTTCTGTGCTGCTGTTTCTTCTTGGCACACTCTCTTTGGACATACTCTGCTCTGTAATGTTATTTCCTTGGGCACCTTGTTGCTTCCAGGGTAAGAACAGTCTTATCCCATCAATGGATTTGCTCTGCTCCGGTCTACACCAAAGCCAGACAAAGCACACAACAAGCCAACATCCCCTTTTCAAGGGTTTCCTAGGTTTTATTTGAAAAGTCAGAGCAGATGAGCAGAGAAAACCAAACTTGAGAGTGTGTGTTTTTGTTCTGGTAGGAGTCTGGATCTATATTGGAAAA
>VYZM01013519.1:344165-356806 GCA_013398915.1 Dromas ardeola
AGTAAGTGTGGGGATAGTTAGCATAGCAAGGTCTCTCCTCGGCTTCAAGGTAACAGCGGGAGGCAGCTAATTCCCTTCTTAATTGAGCAGTGGTATGTTGAATTCATATGTGAATGTTGTCCTGCGATGCACCTGATTTCTTTAAAAGAGAATATTAAGAAGCGTAGCTTGCATGTTTTAACTGCTTCTTACTCATTAAATAACTTCAGTACCTGAAAATGGCAAATTCTGGTGAGTAATGTAAGTCAGGGCAAAGAAAATCCAGTAAAAGCATGCCGCGTTACATCCTGTATATGAATGAATACAGGTTTTGGGTTTTTAGTCTTTCCCTAGCAGCTGATGCTGAGCAATCCACCTGCAGTGAGTCTTCCATTAAGCTCTAACAGGTTGATAAATTTTGATAAATTTCTCAAATTATTTAAAAGACTTTTTATATATTACAGCTTGACGGATCTAGAATTTTTGAACATCAGCAACTGAAGCTCTTTTACTTCCATCGGATGACAGATAGTGATAGCGCAAGGTGCTGCAAGGTGACAGAGGGGCTTAGTCAACCGTTGTATGAAAAAATCAAACCAAAACACACACTCTCAGTACCTGGGCACGGACCAGGCTCTGCAGACAGTGACTGAATGCTTTACGTTAAACACCTACTTTCTTGGTTTCTTGCTCCAATTTATGGTTTTGACACAGTGCTATAAACGTGTCATGGCAGGGGAAAATTGATGGTGGCATGGATTTGGCAAGTTTGTAGTGCGTTTGACAATGTGCTTTTAAAGAACCTTTTCTGTATGCAGTAATAGATGAGAAGCCTTTACTCAGCAGGGTTTTTGAGGTGTGAGAATCAAAGTTTCTGTAGCAACTGAGACTCCTATGGAAATGGATCTTTTCCTTCTTTAATTTAGTTTCTCACGTGATTTAAAAAACAAGTCAGAAGTTATGATAAAGTATTATGTTATGAAGAATACTTTGAATCAGCACGATTAGTCTGTAACTTGAAATTGTATGGTACTGCACCTTGATAGTAAGTTATTTACTGTTCTACCAGGCTTCTAGTAGTAAATCTTCAAGTTTCAGAAATTGCAAACAGCAAGACATTTGTTAGTTTTCTTTAACAATCAGTAGTTTCAGGATACATGTATCTCTCTTTCCCGTTACATGTGCGTGCTTCCACATTTTGGTTCCTTCTAGCAAATGAAGACTGAGGTTGCAGTTTCTAGTTTCTTTCCTCCTTTGCTTCCTCTCGCTGTGCAAACTTATCATGCTCTACACTGGATTTGTGAAAACTTATTTATTTTTCAAAGTGGTTTTGTTTGCCTTCTTTGAACCCAGAACATGACTGCACAAACCCGAGGGAGGTGGAGGGAGATGGTGTGGTGGTCATATAGTCCATATAAATTATAGGTTTTTGCCATTATTATGATGGATTTGAACTACGGAAAGTCAAAGAACTGCCTAATTTATGTAAAGCCACAACGCTTTTTAATCTGTGCCTTACTACAGTATGGGTTTTTTTAATTGGCTTTTGAAATGCAAATCTGTCTTTGATACTTAAGTGCCAGTTAGATCTTAAGCAGGGTGAGGGGCTGGAATAGCTCTTACAAAGCATACATTAAAAAAAAGGGTTACAGAATTTTGGGGAACTTTGTCTGTAATTCATCTTTGTATGTAGATTTGTATATATTTTAGTGAAAAGCATAATGAAAGCTGAAAAATATTCCTGAGATTATTTTTTTCAACTGCTTCGCTAAAGCTTTTATTGAGAGAAGAGATATACAAAGATGTAAAAGGTCTGAAGTGTGACAGTGACACTGAGTTTCATCGTAAGGATTTCAGTTCTATACATCCATTTAAAGACTGCTCACTAAATTCCTTATTTTACCTCTTGTCGTCTTTTTTTTTTTCCCCAAGTGAATCCATCTGTTTTTCTTCCCCTTCCATGTATTTTTGCATTTGATAATGCCTGGTTTTGAGCTTTGTGTAATTTGCTTGATTGTGATGAGGTAGCTGTATCACTGCCTTGTTACTAACTTTATGTCCAAATTTCATTAATTCAAAAAGTGCTTGATGATAACTTATGACCTTCTTTTTTTTTCTCAAATCTTGATTAAATAATCTCCTTATATTATTATTTCTCATTTATATATTCATAGAAATTTTATTTTCAAACCTTCATTTTGTAGTTACTTTTAGAAAAAGTATAGCAATATTTCTAAACAGAAGGGATTTGCCTACGATGTAGTATCGAAATCTAAAACTGTTCAATAAGCAGAAAAGGCAGGTTTGTATTTAATAAAAATATTTGTTTTGGAACCATCTGAAAGCATTGCAGGTGCAGCACTGTCCAGAACGAGCATGGTTTCTTAATGAAAAGTAATTTGGAAAGTGTTGTTTTGTGTGGAAAACTCAAACACCAAAACGTTGATAGACTTCCCATTTTTCCACTTACAGCCAGCAATACTTGGGTGGGTTCAGACATGCCGTGTACATACTGGGAAGAGAGACTTGGGCATGAATTCCAGGTATGCTGTAGCGCTCTGCTCCTGGGCACGGTGTCCTCTGAAGGTCTCTGCTTTTCTGACCCAAATAAATCCTCCTCATTCAGCTTATGTAGCATGGGCTCTCCTGGGCTGTGACACCTCTGGCTTTGGGTCCTATGGCTGTCGTACAGTTGAAGGACTTGTATTTCCATTAAAAATCCACTGTTTCACATCTTCACCGTTTTTCTTTTCAAAAGCTAGGAAACTTAATTTAAAACCTCTGCAGTAATTTTTTTTGGCTGTGAAATGAAGGCTAAATGTCAGACCGTGTTGACACTGCAATTACCTATCCCTTTGTATATGGTATGGTCTTATCCATGTGGTCTGCAGCACACAGTCACCTTCATCCCTTCTGCTGACCTGTCCCCATCCAGCGGCAGAATCAAACTCGGGGGCCAGGGACTGGGCTAGAGTTGCGTGGTGACAAAAATGCTCCATGATATTGCTCCCTTGGGTCTCGTACAGCTTGGGAGATCCGTAACCCCTTGGTCAGGGGATGCAAAAAGTGAAGGCGAATCCTAAGTGAGGAGGAGACTTAGGACCGGAGGAGGAAGGCTGTCACCTCTGTTCTCTAACCTGCTGCAGAACATTGCTCAGAACCCCTCAATAATGAGGGTGGCCAGCTCTTGAGCTGTTTGACCAGTGCAATTTGCTTCATGTCAATACCTCAGATGTAAAGAATGAACTTCATTTGAGAAATTAGTCCAATTTTAGCTGACTAGATTGTCTTTTTAAGGTTTATTTGCATTTTGAATTTATCTAGATAGAAGAGCTGTCATATAACTGCCACTGAAATTAAAGGAGGCCTGGATGAGCAACTACCATGGTATTTAATGTAGGGTGGCTTGGAGGCATCAGTTGAGTTATGAGCCAGGAGGTGCTGATGTCTCACCCTGCTTCTCTGTTGCAGGCTCATTATATCGTCTCAAGAAGATCCCTACGCTTTGCCTTTTTCTCAGCGGGCTAATAAAGGATTTCTCTTCAATAAATTTAGAGTATTACTTTTTATAATGTACAAAGATGCTGTAAATGAATGTGCTGAGAAAAGAGCATGTAGAAATAGGTGATTTTGTATCTGTTACAGTGTTTAGATGATGTGCTGCAGGCAAAGTTGGGGCCAAGAAATGATTATCCGGGACAGGATTATTCCCTGAGCACAGCTTGTGGGAGGGAGGAGGACCTGGATGGATGTGTTCTTGCAATTAAAGCAAGATCTCTGCAAGGCACATCGTCAAGGAGGTATGCGGTGGTTGTGAGAACTTGATTTATGGTATGTTATAGCATTTAGCTATTTAGTATCAAAATCGCTTACTGATGTATAAACAGTGGTGAAGAGTTAAGAATTTTGCTCAAACACTAATTTGGGTTGAAATTTTATGTTTGCTTTTTGCCATAATTATTAAGAACTGCATAAAAGTAGCCAGGTTGTACGGTTCTGGAATTGCATGTCTCTTGCAAAGTTTGCCTAACTCTGAAGGTTATAACTGAACAGCGTTTTATTTCTTACTGGTCTCTGCCTGTGTCTGTGCCATCCCTAAGGGATAAGAGAGAAGCTTAGTTCAGTGGCTGAGCAGAGCAAACTATGTCTTCTCGGAGATGCAGTTAGCTTAGAAATAACAGCACTTTTTTTACTCAGTATTGCATATTTCCTTTAAAAGCGAGGGGAAGAAAAGTCTTCATCTGATCTTCATAAATAACTTTCTGTACCTTGGAATTCGAAAAAAATCTAAGAGCATAGATACTTCAGGGGAGGGTACTTAAGAGCACTTAACCAGGGAGAGTGAGTGACATGGGTGATAAATTTTCCTTGCAAAAATACATTTTCTATGAAAAAAGCATCTGCATTTTTCATAAATTGGCTTAGATCAAAATGCGTTTCTTGACGATGGTGTTTTTAACAAAACTGCAGTTTATCCAGTTTCTGTCAGCTGTTATTAAAAATGTGAGCGTTCAGACATTTAAGACCATAAATGGTCTACCTTATATGTCATTCAAAATTCCTAAAATCCACATTTGTACGGTTAAAGTAGGAAAAGAAAAATATCTATGTGAGCCCTTGGACTGATCTACAGTAGTACTTGGACTGAAAGCAGAGGTCCAGATTCGGAACTATTATAAATATTTTTAGTGTAAGATTAGGAAAAATGAATTCCTGGACTTTCTCGTCATTTACTTTTTCTTTTCTTTAAACAGTAACTGTACAAATCTGGGAGATGGGAACCGAAGTGATTGAAGTACTTTGTGATATTGAGTGCTTCACTTTCTGGATATGCAACCTGGAAAGGTTTGCCTTTGGGAGGCTGCTGGTGTGCCGTCTATTTCCTTTCCTCCTTTCTTGCCAACAAAACCCAAACAAATGCCAAAACAAAATGATGCTGATGTTTTACTCTGATCGTGAATGACTCGTATACTTCTCATGTGATATTAGAGAGTTAGGGTACAATTTTTCTTCCAGAATTTGGTTGAATTTAATTCTTTTTAGGAGGTATGTCAGGAGAGGACTTGTAATTGCTGATGCCTGAAATAATTCTTTTAAAAGGAATCAGTAGAAATCTAATCAAACTTAAACTGTGTCGTTTCGTCTGTTAACTGGAGGTGTTGGAAAGAGCAGCAGGTTGTCGGCATAGTAACGTCGCCAGACTTGGAGGGGAAGACGTGTTGGTTCTGCTTCAGGATCTGTTCCCTCTTGGGCAGCAATTGCGCGGTGCCCCATGTTTTAGTGGAGTGCCTGCCAGGAGTTGCTCCTGGAATTCCTAGAGCCCAGTTTCAAGTCCTTGTTTACCCAGTTCATTTAACCTGCCTTGTCGAGCGCTGTGTTCTCTCCAGCAGCTCTCCTGAGAGCAGCATACCACGTTCTGATTTAGGATCAGCCTCTTGCCACATCCGAAGCCGGGAGCTGTGCTGTTTGGCTGTGACTGAACTGGTAATTCTGATGCTGGGTGAAGGCCTGCAGCAGGAGAGCTTTAGACCTCCTTGTTTTCAAACTCTTCATTGGTATCTGATGATCAAGCCTAGATGAAGAGATTCTAATTTGCTAGTTGAATGACATTAAAACCACTGTTTCTATTTAAAATTGCAACTTTTCGTAAGCTTTTGTGTTTGAAGTTTATTACACCTAAGGTCGAATGGAATCGAGCAGCCTGTTTTCACTAATACCATCCCTGTCCCTAATTGTGTGGGTCGGTGAGCTGGTTAAAGCTTATTTGTGCTCGCTGGAAGGTAAGGAATCCTCTCCTGTAGCTATAGGAGAGGGGGCACCAGTAGATCTGTAACTTGGGCCTGAACTTCCTGCTTTAGAAACAACTTAATATTACTGTTCAGAAAACACCCAAACTGGTACATATCTTCTAGAATGGAATTAATGTTTAATGCAATGAGACATCCCTTACTGAGCTGGGTCAGAAAAGGTGGGCGGTGATTTTTGGGTCCTTCTCTCAGGTGGGTAGATCCAGGAAAAAATCCAAATTGTTGAACCCTCAGCCGTCCGTGACCAGTTACCCCATTGCCATGGAGTGGGAATCTCCCTTCTTGCTGCCATGTCTTGTTTCAGGTAGTTGTGGCAGCTAATCTTTTTCATTCTTAAACACACAGCACAGAAGCATTTAAATCTGTGGTCATTCATTAAGAATTTCTTAGTTAGCCATTACCTTAGGTGCAACATTCCATGTCATCATAAACCAAAAAGATTAGGTTTTATCAGTTTAACAGTTTGCAACTTAAGTCCTGTAATTAGCAAAGAGAGTATCCTTTGTGTGTTTGAGTAGTGGATAAAGTGGTCTGTATGTTTATGCACTTCGAAAAATAATAGAAACTTACTGTAAATCATAAAAAAATAAAGCTTTTTGCAGTATACATTCAAATTTTGACCTTTGGTTTTGAAATATGGAAGGCAGTATAGCTGATCTCTAGAGAGGCATGAATTCTCTGACAGGGAGCTTCAGTGCCACATTTGTACAGTCACTTGTGTTTGTAGTAGAGGATCTGTTGATGGGTGATTCTAGATGGCGATGCAGAAGTAGGAAGTGAGAGCATATTGATGATGCATCAGCACTGCTAAACAAGAAAGTTGGATGAACTTTGTTTAGGTTAGCTTTCCCATTTGTTAATATTTTCACTCCAATATGTATTTTTTCCTTATTTATGTTCTGCGTGTCAGCACCAGCAATCCCTTTTGTAATTTTGTTTGACAAGTTTTCGCATAGATTGCTCTCTAAATCCCAAACTGTCGGGCAAGTGCTAGTTACATGCAGCCCGTAGTCGTGTCTCACTGCGTTTTCTAGTCTGGGATTCAACAAGACGTTTCAGCTTTAGACAGTGTAGAAGTGAAGGGTCTCCATGGTGGCGTTGTTCAGAGTTTTTATCAACTGAATGCGGCATGTTGAAAATGATAGAACACGTGCTATTACACCTACCCAAATGAAAGGGGACACAAAAGCAGTACAGGTAAGAAATACCTCGGCAGCAGTGGTGTACAATAAATTCTTTATATTTTTTTAATAATAGAAATTCAAGAGGAAGTTTAATGGCACTGGAAACAAAACAGAGGAAAATTATTTTTAATAAGGAAAAATTAAGTTCCAAAACTTGCTATGGTTGATTTCAGTGAGGTTAGTTCTTAAAGCGTAGGCTATGTCTCATCATTCATGTAACTACACTAGAAATAAAAATGTTAAAAATTATTACAAAGCCCCTGGAACTTCTGCTTATTTGCATATATAAATCCCTTTTTTGGGGGGGAGCATGGGGAAATGTCTCGAGATAACTTACAGGTTTCTGTGAAGTTGTTGCTCTTCCTTCTCTAATATCTTCTGCAGTCCCGTTCCTGGATTAGATGCACCGTCAGTCTGCTCTTTTGTGACTGTTCTTAAATTGAACACATTAAAAATAAAGCCAAGAAGGGCTTCGTTATGGAGATGCCATTAAAAAACTGTCTCAGATATGAGCTGAATTGTTAGCAACTGCCCATGATTCAAGGGCCAGGGTGCAATAACCCTCCCCTTAGCTGTTTTTCTCGGGATCCCTTTGAGGGAGGTACAGTTTTATCGAGTAAGTTGCTAGCTACACGCCTTTCGGTGTTTCTGTGCCTTTCTGCCATGTGTCCTTGTTGTCTCCAGACACCATCTTTCAGCTAAACGTTTCTATCTATAGAAGTTCTTTCTCCTGCTGTATTTGCGTGTCCTGTTACGTCTTCAAGTACTCTGTTTTTGAGGGATTTCTTTGCTATTTATGGATTCTGATTATTTCTCTGTGAAATTGTTTAGGTTATTTTCTGTCTCTAAATGTCTGTCGCCAGGTACCAGCTGTCTTTCTCACTGTCTATAGAGTTGCCTGCAAAAGTTGTTCTGATCTGTCTTTTCTTCCAGTTTCTTGACAAATTTATCATGACAGTCCTCTGTGCATTAATCTTCTTTGAATAGCTTGTTCATGCGAGCTTTTGTAAGTGATAGCCTCGCCTGGATCTAAAATTATTTAACCTGTCAAGCTCTTTTCTTTCACCAGAATACTCGGATCTTATTATTCTTTTGTTATGGCTATTGATTTTGTTTTAGGAAGGGTAATTGTGAGTCTGAACTTTCTTCTTTAGGCAGTCTATTGATCAAGACCTGAGGCTTCTTAAATGATGAAGCAATCTGCATACCTTATCTTAAGGTCTTCTCTTAAAATCCCACAGTGCTTTCTTCATTGTCCATGCTATTAAAATGATCTTCAATGGTACCAAATAAATTATCCCATAGTTTGCACCCCCTCAGTTCATTTTTTTTTTGTGGTATTAGAAATGTCTCCTCACCATGTTCTCAGTGTCTGTATAGACGAAATGCGGCTGCTGCAGCTTTTCCTGCTGCTCTTGATGCTGGAGCTTTCCTGTTCTTTGGCCCTTTAATTGCAAGTCCTGTCTCCGATTTTAATAGTGCTTTTATTTCACTTACTCCATTAGCAGAATTATTTTTTTCTGCATTTCTGTGCCTTTTCTTGCAGCGCATTCTGAGCCTGACCTTTTGCTGTGCCATGGATGAAACCCCCCACCTCACCTCTCATTATGTTTATTGTAGTTTATGGTTGTTATCAATGACTTCTGTATTTTTGAAAATCTTCCTTGAATCACCTTTCTTGTTCCCTTTTAATTCCTGGAATAATTTATTGATCTCTTCTTGGTATCACCTGACTAGTGTTTGTTTAGCCGTGGTCTATTCTCTAGTCCTGTTGTTTTTGAACACTTTCAATACCTTATTAAAGATCAGTTGTTCTTTTCTGGTATCTTTTGTTTCCCCCAAAGGGTTTCATAGAATCATGATGGTTAGAAGGCACCTTTAAGATCATCAAGTCCAACTGTTAACCCAGCACTGCCAAGTTACCACTAACCCGTGTCCCTCAGCACCATGTCTGCCTGTCTTTCAAATACCCCCAGGGATGGTGATTCAAGCCTGTTCCAATGCTTGATAACCCTTTTGGTGAAGAAATTTTTCCTAATATCTGTCCTAAACCATCCCTGGTGCAACTCGAGGCCATTTCCTCTTGTCCTCTTGTTTCTGAGCTACTTCCATCAAGGAAGGCTGGATTAACTTCTTCCTTAGCATTTCTTTCTTCTACATCATTAGTTTTTTTTAAATATACCTGAATCTTATTATTTTAGGGTTTTCCATAACTGCCTCACTCCTAACTTGAGCAGCTGTGCGCATTCACCTTCATTAGAAATTCTGCCGGGACACGTTCTGCAGTTGCAGAGCACTCATCTTTCATTTGGAAGTTAAGAGGCACCAGACATTCATCCCTTTTCAGAGCCAATCTTACTCCTTCATGGAATTCTTCTACCGCTTCTCCTGGAGCCCCAGCTGGTCAGGCTCAGAGCTGGATCATGGCTGCAGCCTTGGGATGTCGCAGAGCATAGCGAGCATACGCTCAGCTCTTTCAGTTTTTTTTTCTGGTTAGGAACCTGTATCCCAGTTGGTACAGCATCAGGATGTCCATCAAGTCTACTCTTTATTTCTTGGTCTGTTCTAGTGCTTCCTTATTCCTGGTACTTCTGTCAAAGGCAATGTTTGACAAAGTGGCATCATAATGTTGTTTTTAGGTGTTTGACTTACTCTTACTCGATACTGTGCTGTCAGTCACAAGTCTAGTGGTTTTACCAGGATTGTTTTATTAGCTTTTGTCTCACTCCTTTTCATCAAGCTTTTGTGAGGGAAGCTCACGGGGGTTATTGTGTCCTGATTTGGATGTGAAGAGTTGTTCCAGGCTAAGCAAAGTTTAAGAATTCAGGATCTCTATGTTTATTTCCATTGATGGACTGAGTTCAACAGGTACTCTGAGCTTTCTGTGTCCTGGTTCAAAATCAGAATTGCTCTGTAATACTCTATCAGATTTGATCTCATCAATTTGTGAGCTTTTCCTACATGTCTGTGTTCTTACACTATTGTATTTCAGTTTGGGCTTCCAGGATATTCGGCTTTGCAAAGTCTACCACTGGTATGTAAAGGACAACTGTATACTTTCAGTTTAAAATATATTCTGTGAGAAACTTTCTTGCCAGGTAAACCTTTAGAATATTCTGATGTGTTTTACTAGTCCAAACAGCCTCTTAAATTTTTGTATGTCTCGTTTCTTAGTTTTGTCTTTAGCTTGTGGTTCTGTGGCGAAGCTCAGGTCCAAGTCTGAGAGGGGATGGTGGCAACCTCAAATTTGTGCAGTCTTACCCTGTGCCCCAGGGCAGGATCAATTTTGCCCCAACTTTCCCTGCTAGAAGCTTGTTTGGACAAGTGTAATTCTGTTCTTCTTTGCACAATATTTTGTGCAATATTTTGCTCTTTCTCTCCATAGCTTTCAGTATAGCTTCCCCATATCATAGTGTCATCAGATAATTGAACTGGGAAGGGACCTCAGGAGATCTCTGGTTCAGTCGTGTGCTCAAAGCAGCTCAGAGGTCACACCAGGCTTCTTTCTGTGTGTTCATTCCATGTGTATAGGTGGGTATGTCAATGTGTGCATTAATGACGTCCTCTCCCTTTTCCTCCGTTTCTTAATTCTGACCAAGGGATACCTTCAGTATATGCCACGTTAATTATGCTACCAAGTCTGTGTTTAACTGTGTTTAAGTCAGGATTCTGATTATGAACTAGAATTTCTCATTCCTGTTGTATATTCCACATGCTTCTCGCTTTAGTTTAGTCAACAAGCATGTTTTGGTGGTGGGTTTTCCTCTCTTCATATTTTAATTCTTTGAAGAATATTCTATGTCCCCTGACTGGTTGTCTCCTGCCCAGATTTCCGGGCAGGTTGCATTCTCTCCTGTCTAATTTGTCTAAGTGAGGGGGGAAAAAATTATGTGATAGTTTGTGTTTCCCATGTGTAGAAATGACTAGAAGCATCTGGCCTTATCGTATTTCAGGTAATCCCGGACTTCTGTTCTCCATGAATGTTTTGTAATTATGAAGTCTAATGTATTCGCTAGTGAGATTCATGAAATATGTCTTATTAACAAAATTGTATTTTAAAACATGTTTCACACCTCTGCCACTCAGACAAATGATGCAGAATAATGTTCAAGCAAAGTAGAAGAAAAGGAGCTGTGATAATTTAATGAAGTGTCCACAGATGGCTGGATTTATTAATTTTTTAACAGGGTTGGGGTGAGAAGCTGATGCGCTAACAAAAAATATGTGGCATCTTTGATATCCACTGCTTCACTGAAGGGTAACAGATGTTGTAGCTATTTTACCCATAGGGTATTGTGTTTCTATACTCCTTTACCTACTTGCATTGCTAAAATCTTCACACTTCCCAAGAGGCTATTTCAATAAAGCAGTAATAGTGTTATGGATTTGTCCTAAGTTCAAATTCGACTAGGCAAACAAGAATGGGGAAAAAATTAAAGCATCTTAAAACTATCAGCAGTTTGTGTAATCATTCACAGCCTCTCTGTGTTAGCCCCGAAGAGGTTAATACAGAAGGATTTTGAGGTGAAACTGCAGGGTGGCAATGTTTGTAAATGATACTCTGAAAGTTGGTGTAGGTTTGGGTAAGTTATGAGAAACTTGTGTAAGAGTAACATTGGGCAATGGAGGATTTTCAGAGTTGGTGTACAAGAGGGAACAGGTTTGGAAAAACTGTCATCTCCTCCTGTGTTTTATAGAAGTAATTGTGGGGAAAAAAAACCAGGGAAGACACTTGCTGAGCACATTGAGACGTCACAAAAAAGCTGAAACCAGCTTTGGGAAAGAGTTAATTGCATAAACATGTAATGTGTGTGTGTTTAGAGCTGTTTAATGCTTATACAAGTTACTCTGTTAAATTCCAGTCTGTGGAGTAGTCATAGGGGAGATTCAGGCACGTGACAAAACCGCTCACAGACTTGGTCTGGCAGGCTCGTGACCATGGAGTAACGGCACGCAGCCCTGCCATGGGCAGGGAAAAAGGGAATTCCTCTGCAGCTTTCTGTTGCCCTTGAGACGAGGAAGTTATTCTCTTTTCTTATTTTTGTTTTGCAGTCTTGATTTGGCAAGCTTGATGCCAAAAGATTAGTAAGATTCTAAAGAGGATTAAATACGTGTATGGTAATAGCATCCACGTTAAATAAAACTAAGCATTTACAATGACTGCTGACAGTCAGCATTTAGAGCCGAACACAAGCACTTACTCTGCAGTTAGTTAGAAGGTAGTCATATAAGCAAGTTATTCAGTATTTGTTGATTATGGAAGACTTTTTCCTTTCAGCCTCTTTGGGAATGGTTGGCACTGGCCGTGGTTGCAGGGAGACTGCTGCAGTAGATCAGCATCTGGCTCAGTGCAGCGCAGTCCTCCTCTGCTGGGAAGTACAGGAGAGGAAACACTGGCTCCATTGATGGCAGCAGACTACAGCCAGAATTTTTACCATCTGTTTTTTTTTTTTTTCCAGGAGCATGGGAATTACTGCTTTTCTAGGCACGTCTTTGCTTTCTCAGACATCTAGACAATGGGCCACAAATCTCAGTAGTGCTTAGACTGGGGATGCCGGCTGAACGGAACATGGTTGCGTTAAGTAGATTGTTCATTCACATTCCTACCATTGCTCTGGTCTTTTGGCGAGGGGAGAGACAAAAGGGAAGGAGAAAATAGGGACAGAGCTGA
>VYZM01013519.1:356862-396145 GCA_013398915.1 Dromas ardeola
CAGAAAATGTGAAGTTTGTGGTGCATCTAATTCCTATTGTATGCATGTGAGAATCTCGCTGTTGCTTATTTGTTCTCTTACCAGTGTTTAGAGAACATTCCAAGTGGAAAATCATCCTTCCTAAATTGAGTTTATTAACCTGCATTCCTGCTAGGTCAGTAGTATCTTCCTTCAGTGTCCTAAAATCAATACATAATGTATTTGTACTGCCACGGAATGATTAATGTACATACAAACATGAAAAAATTATCAGAGCCTCAAAGTATCGTTTATCATTATGTTCATTTAGCAAAAGATGGGTAATACCTTCAACTGAATGCCTTGCAACATGTGGCTGAAAAGTGGGTGCTGCTTGCTCATTAGAAATGTAGCTTATTTTCATTAGATCTTCTGGCTTAGTCTTGGTGACTGAAGTGATTGGGAAATACAGACCAGAGAAAATTTTTTTAAAATTTAACTTTGAAAAGCAGTTTTAAATGTGTTTCGTAGTTTAAATAGGAAGACTGAATCCGCTTCATGGTAATGCATTTGAAAACAGTTATAGAAAACTAAGGAAATGCAGGCTTACAAGTCAATTGATAATTTGAAGAGGAAAAGACAAACCGTAGTGGCAAGATTCTGGACTGGTAGATGAAAGGGTATTTTCCAGCAGTACACTGCTGCAGGAGCTGCGCCAGCACTCCAGGACCTGCCACTGTGTTTATAAACAGGTCTCAGAATTATTAGTAATTAAGGCTTATATTTAGAACGCCTTTTGTAATACACCACTATTGTTTTGTGGTTGTCTGTTGGCTAAAGCAAAAGGGCCCTCCTCCACAATGGAGGCTTTTAAGCAGTGCAAATTGGGAATAATCATAGAATAAGAGAAGATTACTCTCTAGGACAAAATTATAGCCTAGGATAAAACATATATTTTAAAAACACACAGAACTGTGATCATATAAAGGTTTTACTGGCATTTAAGATGACCTGGAAAATGAACTGTATTTTCATTGGTAGTAAGTAATGAAACCATCTCTAATAAAGCTTATTTAACCTTCATAAGGCACCGGCACACAACAGAATATACAATGCCTATCTTGTCCAAAAAGTGAATAGCACAGGTAAGGGATTTAAATTAAAGCATAGTTGAGCTTTATGTTAGAAATTACAGGGCTTTAGTCCTCCAGGAACATTCTCACTTAAGCTCCAAGTGGCGGGTAGGATGATTTTACAAGTGGTAGCTGAGGTGCAGAGAGAAGTCCTAGTGCTCCTGATGAAACAAGGAGGTCCAGGGCTCCCTTCCAGGCTGGCGAAAGAACTGCCTTGGTATGCATGTCCGTTAATAAAGATTTCTAATGAATTGTAAATGATTTCTAATGAATTGTAAATTTGGGGGTTAGTATGTTCTTCTTAGAGAATAACTGATGTGTGTCCAGAAAGGCAAGGGGTGATCATAGACCAATTAGTCTGATCTCAACATTGTGCCCTTTTTAAAGGGATTGTGAAGGTGGGGGTAATTAAGACAGAGGAAAGTGGGAAGACGGCTAAACTGTAACATGACTCTGGTCTGCGGTTTGCGTCTCAGTTTCTTGATGAAGCAGTTGATGTTTTAGAGCACTATAATACGATGGGCATGCCACAACACAGCCTTCTGATATGCTGTCCCACTAGAAGTTGGTAAAGGTCAAAATGATAGAAATTTCAATGAGAATATTGAGATTGATAAGAATCTGAGGTCATTATGAGAATTTAATGGGTTATATTGAGAGGGAAATCTTCAGAATGGAAAGATGCCTTGCAAACTAGACTTCAGAAAGCTCACGTTTGCTGTCTTCATCAGTCATTTTGCAAAATACAAAGAACAAAGTATGTATCTACAAGACTAGCAAGTGTAGCAAATCCAGGAGATTGTTACTCTTGCTGTGGTCTCATGGTCTTACAGGAAGAATTAAATGATGCTAGGGACACAATAATGGTGAAACTTGTCACGCAGTCTGCAAAGTCATGCAGGTACAGCACTACTCTTGGTATGGTAGGAGAGAAAAGGGTGGATTATAGGATAGACTGTAATCTGCCAGCGTGCAGAGAGCTAATGGGATTCTTGGGAAGATACTTTCAGTAGACACAGGGAAGCAATTTTGTCATGTTTCCATGGATGATTGTGATCTTAAATTACAATAGGTGCTTCAATTGTCTGTTGTCTCTTTGTTCTGCCAGCGGTGCGTGGTGGGAGAGTGAGAGGTATTAGATATCATTTGAAGGAAAAGAGATTCTGACTGGATTAAGGAGGAATTTATTCACTGTGAAGGTGGTCAGGTAGTAGAACAGGTTGCCCGAGAGATTGTGCGGTCTCCATCCATGGGGATTTTCAAGATCTGAGTAACCTGCTCTGACCGGATCCCTTCCTACCCAGATGGTTCTGTGATTCTGAGCTGTTAAAGATGGACATGGTGGTTAGGGGAATGAGGAAAGGAAAGTAAAGATTGTAGCTTCATTAACTAAGCAGAAGGGAAGTTGAAAGAAGCTGTGATTTTTATTCATGTGAATACCTTAGAGGGAGGGAGTAATGGATAAATATCAAAGATGTAAAATAATTAATACCAAAACAAGGTTAAGATCAAAGGACTAAAGTCGGTTGTAAATACACTGGGAGGGGAAACCAGAAAGTTTGAGAGGAATGAAGTTGTAGAAGGAGCCTCTAGATAGAACTCCACGGGTGGGGGGAAAGTATGTAATGGTTGGACATGGACCTGTACAAGGTTATGGTAGGAATTACTTGACAGAAGTGAGCTGTATGTGAGAGAAATAATGTGTTAGAATTCAGCCCAGCTGTTCTGAAGGATTGGGAAGACCTTTGGAGTTGTGCCCCCTTCCCAATTATATATGTGTGTTAGGTTCAGTTTGTTTTCTCTCTCTAGCATGAGAGGTTAGCCACGGTGAGAGGGCAGGTATGCTGCCTAATGCAACACTTCGCGTTGCATTAACATTCTTCATCTCTCACGTGGTGGCACATAATAGTTTGTGGATTTTGGTCTTTTACCGTAGGACTTATGTTTAAGATAGGATGCGAAGATGGTGTTTTGTGTGTTCGCTCAAATAAATCTCTCGCGTGCTTGGTTTTGCAGAGCACCGGAGTTGGTGCTGTTGGCCCGGTTTGGGCTTATTTTTCTATGGGAGAGGAATATATAAAAGTTTTATGAAAGGTGTGTACTAAAATTTGTACTTAAGTGGGTGCTAACAATGAAGAATTCTACAGTCCAAATAAAGAAGTTTTTCATTCAAGTGAGAAAAGCCTGGACATGTGACATCAGATGTTGCTTCTCGCTGCTTCTCCAAAGACTACTACAAAAATTGGAGAGCAAAGATTAGACAGCCTAAAAAAAAAAAAACCAAAACCCCAAACAAAAAGCCTGTGGAATTTTCTCTACAGTAAATAGGGATTCAGGCTGAAAATGATAGAAAGTACCACTTAATTTAAAAAAATGCATGTTCCAGATTCTTTCTTTAGGCAGTCACATGTCGTGAATATGGACAGAGAAAGCTACAGGAGATGGGGGTTTCAGCACCAGTATGTAACTGATAAGCTGCGTGTAGTGATATACTTTATCAGGAAGCTGAGGCACAAGGGGTAGATAACTCGTCCATCCCTTTTCCATCCTTTCACACTGAAGAGCCACACAGTATTTTTCAGCCGTGGGTATTTTGCATACTTCGATATCAAGTTCAAGTCCCTCATCTGAGTGATTGTTTATTATCCCTTGTTGAAGGAAGAAAGAATTGCAAAGCACTGAACTAGGTATTTAAAAAATTAAGAAAAATTGGTCCTATTACTGTTAAATTCTCAGTGCATTCTTAATAGGTGTTAAGTGAGACAAAAATACTGGATTGAACTGTTTGGAAATGAGTGTCTAGAACAATGTAAAAGAATCATCTTCACAAGAGATAAATGAGAATTTTTTCTATTAGGTCAAACTTAAGAAAATGGAAGATAATGAGTAAGGGATTTCACCCTTAAGCTTGCTAGATGAAGTGGAAAAGGCGGGAACTGATCTAAACTGTCACAGCCTTTTTCAGGTATAATCATGACTATGAGGTATCACCTGTGAAGAAAGCTTGTGCTTGTGTTTTCTGATGTGGGGTCTTGGCTGTGTGCAGTAGCATTGAATTAGAGGTTGTGGAGCCCACTGCTTCCCAGCAGGCTCCATTCTCATGCTTGAATAATTGTACTAGGATGGTTTCATTTGTGTAACCCGGAGTCCCACTTTCCATCTTAATATTGAAAGCACACAGTGTACTGACTTTAAAGAAAAAATCATAATATGTACTTGAAACTATGCACTATTGAGAGGGAAAGGTAAGATGTCAAGAGTACTGACAGGCTGTTTCTATGACAATATTAGTTTTAAGTGCAAGCATAAAAATGAAAGAAAATTTTACTTTGAGACTATTACTGCAGTGAGCAAGCTGTGCCTTGTCCCATGCGAGTGTGGACCGCACAACCGTCCCTGTGCAAGCTGTAAAGGGAGTGCTGATAATACGGCTAACTGCCGTGGAGAATGGAGAGCGAGGGGACTTTTATTTTTCCTGTCCCATGTTTTGTCTTCTTTCCTCCCCCTTCCTGTATGCTGTTGCCTTTATTGAACCGTTTGCTTACACCAATAACGTTCTTCATTGTGCAGCCATTGGTTGGACTGGGTATTTCTGTTGGAAGATCCAATATGTACCCTGTTACGGGAAGCTGTCACGGAAAACACTTTGTGGTTGATTGACCTTGGCTGGCTGCTGGCTGCCCACCCAGCTGCTCCCTCACTCTACTCCTCAGCAGGGCCGGGGAGAGAAAAAAAGATGGAAAACTTAGTGGGTCAAGACAGGGAGATCACTTGCCAATTATTGCAAGGGGCAAAACAACCTTGACTTGGGGAAAATTAGTTTAATTTCTTGCCAATTAAAATAAAGTTGGGTGGTAAGAAAACAAAGACAAAAACTAAAACACCTCCCCCTGCCGTCTTCCTGTTCCCCAGGCTCAGCTTCCCTCCTTCATTTCCAGTTCTGCCTCCTGCTCCACCCTGGTCTCCCCAGGGCGGCACCCGGGGCTGCTCTTCCTCCTTTCCTCCTCCTGCGCTGCCCTGGCTGCTGCAAGGGCTGGTTCTCCCACTTTCCTTGTTGCCGTGCAGTGGCTTCCCCTTTCTTGGATATGCTTTCACAGAGGTGCCACCAGCTTTGCTGGCTGGCTCAGCTGTGGCCTCTGTAGGGCCGCTGTGGAACCAGCCAGAGCCAACAGTGGCCAGCACGGAGTGTCCTTATCCTCTTCTCACAGAGGCCACCCCGGCAGCTCCCCACTGCCAGCACTGGGACACGGCCACCCAAAGCAAATGTGAAGCCGTTCAGTGGACTTTGGGTGTTTCTGGAGAATGGTTTCACTCAGAAGGTGACACACTTGTTGCGTGGCACAGCTGGGCTGGCCTGGCAGCCGGAGCGCTGTGTTACGCTGTGGAGAACTGCAGTGCTCAGGTGCACCAGCATGAGAAAGATAAATGTTTGCATATGAATAAATGCAATTTTTACCTTATGGTGCTATATGTAAGGCTTCTGGTAGCTGAAATCTTCAAAGGGATATCCCGTTTCCATTGAATTCTGTGAGATTTGGTCCTTTAACACCTCAGGCTCCTGTTCATGGTCTAGTTAAATGACTGCAAAGTTAAACCTTTACTTAGACATGGTGACAAAATTGTAGAAAATACTTTTCAACTTTTTTGGCTTAAGTTCTTAACTGTTATACTTCTAATTTTAAAATAAGAAATTTTCTAAGTTGACAGGAAAAAAAAACCCCTGTAAGTAGTCCTGTAGGCGGTAACTGAAGGTGTCGCGTAGGCTGTAAAGGTGAGAATAGAAGGCGTACAGAAGCCTTCTGCTCTCCTGGTTACTGTCTCCTGAGCGAGTACTAGAGGGCCTCTGTGTTCCGCTGCAAGTGAATCGGTAGCTCTTACAGAACACGGTTCAAACTCTATTTATTTGGATGTACTGGGCAGAGGCGCTATCTTGATTTTTGCCACTCTTGTGCTATCTACTCCTGAAGGCTGGCAGCAACACTGGAGAAGTGAGCAGAGGTTACCTGCATGTCTCCTCACGTTTTTGAGGACTCCAAAGACTTCTGTTTTGTTATTGACACTTGCTTGTTTCTAAAACTACTTTTGTTTTTAAATCAGTACTTTTATTACTGGTTTTGTTTGTTCTAACACTAGCTATGTTTTAGCATTGTGCGACCAAGTGTTAGGATTTTTAAAAAGTTGGAGAGCAGCCTAATTATTTTTTTTTTTAATCTAGATTAATGAATCTTCACTTGGACTTCAAAGCTTTGGTGTCATCTTCAGAAAGCCTCTATTTTTGTTTTATTTTTCTAACTGTTCTATTTTGTATTTGCAGGCCTTCCCAGGTTCACCAGTCAGCCAGAATCTTCATCTGTCTATAAAGGAAACAGTGCAATCCTTAACTGTGAAGTCAATGTTGACCTTGCACCGTTTGTGAGGTGGGAGCAGGAGCGCCAGCCAGTCTTTCTGGATGATCGTGTATTTAAATTGCCAAGTGGAGCTCTGATTATTAGCAATGCTACTGAAATGGATGGAGGGCTCTATCGTTGCATCATTGAAAGCGGTGGGACCCCCAAATACAGTGACGAAGCAGAGCTCAAGGTTCTTCCAGGTACTAATCTGTTTCTCTTTTTAAAAAATTTATTAATTAAAAAATTAGTCAAGCAATAGGGGGGAAACCTAACAAGAATACTTAAAGGGGAACATGTGAGAAGCTGCTCTGTTGCATTTTTGTATATTTTAAGTGGAACTAAGTGTAATGTGTGTTGTAGAAGCTGATGGTTGGGGGTTTTTTTGGTTTTTGTTTTGTTTTTTTTTTCCTATGTAGCTTAAAATGAGTGCAGGCACTTAAGCTAAAAGATTTTGGCCCTTGGGAAGGCTAGCCTGTGTCTTGTGGTTGGGAAACAGAAAAGCAAAATCAGTTATTAGTGTCTGAGCTCTGCAGTGCTTGGAGATAGGCCGGAGACATGACATAATTTTTTGCCATATTTAATGGTTTAGCTTTTAGGGGCTTTTTGGGAAAGACTTCTTTTAATAACTCACTAGTAATACACTTCCACTGCGACATGTTACAAAGAGGGAATTGACTGTTTGAGTATAAATGTTTGGGGATTTCTAAGTTTCTCAGGCTTGAATTTCATGCTTAAAATCCTGTTGAAGTTTCCAAAACAAATTGGTGCATTATCCCTAGCTCTTGGGATGCGTAAGCTCAGGCACTCTTAATTGTCCCGATATTTAGTAAGTTCTGGTTCTTCAAACACTGGAGCCTTTTGGGAAGTCTCCAGACCCCAAGAAGGCGGGATGACTCTCTCTTTCGAAAGGTTTAGCTGTTCCTACTGTGCAGAAATGTTTAGATTTTTTTTTTTTATAAGAACAAAAGTCCATCCCTGTTTCTACATTTGGTGTGTTCTGTTTCAAATGACAGTATTGCACAGAGCTGGGTGTCACCAGATGGTCTAATACAGAGTTTTGAAAATTGACCAAGAATAAGGCAGGAACGTGAATCGTGCTTTCCCAAACTAGGGAAATTTGGGCTGTGTTTTGTACGGGTTTTCTTAATTATTTCCAGAACTTTATGCCATCTCCTCTGAATTAGTCTTCGTGTTGGAATTCTGATTCAATTTTTACTGCTTGGAGAGCTGCCAGAGAGGGTTGCTGAATTTCCATCTTGGGAGGTTTTTGGGGCTAGGCTGGGCAACACCATGGTTGGCCTGACCTGGCCTTGGCAGCAGGTGGGCTTCACGCAGGTGGGTGCACTAGATGTCTTCAGAGGTCCCTTGTGATGAATACTTCCGTTCCACACGACTGTGTCACTTTTCTATTTAAAATAGCCCAATTTTACAATTGCAGCCTTCCCTCTTTTAAAATGGTGGTGTTTGCTAGGCTTTGGAAACTAGTCATGCTTAAAGTGGGAAATTGTTTCATTTGGTTTTTTATCATTTCTGAAAAGAAAGGCTCATCTTTTCTTCAACTAAGGATATAGGTTTTGAAGAACAGCGCTTTTGGAAAAGACGCTTAATTGAACTGTTTTAGTTTGTTTTGTGTTCATTTTCTACACGCCCTCAAATGAATTCTTAAGACTTGTTCTGATTTTTGGCAATTAAAGACTTCCCGATAAAGTCCCATATTACATTAATCTTTCAAATTCTTTGGCTCCAGATGTAATTTACTTGCTTTTGTAATGTTTTGCTGAAGGTGATTAAATATAACACTATTAGGGAATACAAATAATGCTGTTTCCTTGCTTGATCATGAGTCTGAAAGTGTTGATAGTTTTGTGAAATCCCTTTCAGCAGTTTTTTATATTTTTATATTTTAAAGTGGGATTAAACTGTTGCACAGAAAGCTCTCTTAATCTTGAGTGGCCCCATAATTGATTGTTTGGTCTGAGATGTATTTGAAAGAAGGATTTGAATTAATCTGTTCTTCATTCATTTTATTGCATTTTTAAATCGTTATCTGATGCGTGCCTGACAGCAACCCCACTGCTTTGCTTCTAAATCTTTGAAATACACCCAACACGTATGTGCATTGCACAGATTTGCATCCATAGACAGTGGCCTAGTTTTTCTGATGGTGAGCTTCTGCCTTTCATCTGCCACCGAGCAGGACGATACCTTTTCAAGCTCTGCTGCTTAATAACAGGTGCTTTCAAATATAGGAATGCAAGGGGGGAGAAAAATCGCTTAATTTTAGAATCCAGTTTCCACTGACCTGAGAACTGAACTCCTTTTTGGGAGCTTGGAGCATTAATGAGTTGTGTCTCCAGTGAATCATGCCGTCTCCTCTCCCTAGTGTTGTGATTGCTTGCTGGCAATCTGTTACATCCATTTTCTGCAGCTTGGCTTGCTCCACATGCCCCTCCGGGTCACTCTCGCTGCGTTACCCGCCTGTTCACATGCGGTTTTATTTCTGGAGCAGGCAGACTAGTTCCCTCTAACAGGGAACGTGGGCAGAGCTGCTCTGATATAGACAGATGGTGTGATCCAGGATTGCCCTCAGTTTGACTCTCTCTGCCCGGGACAATTCTGAAACGTGATTTCCGTCAGGCCTGGTTCTCTCGAATACCCTGGCAACATCATCATGTTATACCTTGGAGCATGTGCATACCCTGGCAACCTCATCGCGTTATACCTTGGAGCATGCGCATGCCCTTAGCGTAGTGCTGTAAATGCTGTTATTATTTTTAGTGTTTTGACCTGAAGAATAGCAAACAAAACAATTTTCAGAAGCTGCTGTGAGGTGAGACCTGCACCCCGGGTGAGACAGGGGCAGGACACTGTGTGTGACAGGCATGGAGTGGGCTTCAGGGGACAAAAGTAGTGTAGGTACAGAATGGCCTGCCCCCATTTAGGGGGCCAAAAATAGCTTGTCTGATTCTGGAGCTTGCTTTTTGTCAAACTTGTAAGTGCACATTAGGGACCAGAGGAAACGGCCTCAAGTTGCGCTAGGGAGGTCTAGGATGGATATTAGGAAAAATTTCTTCACTGAAAGGGTTATCAAGCACTGGAACAGGCTGCCCAGGGATGTGGTGGAGTCACCATCCCTGCGGGTATTTAAAAGCCGAGCAGACGTGGTGCTGAGGGACATGGGGCAGTGGTAACTTGGCCGTGCTGGGTTAATGGTTGGACTTAGTGATCTTAAGGTTCTTTTCCAACATAAACGATTCTATGATTCTGAGTATTGAGAATACAGCAATTAATGCAGCATAAACACTGGGGGTTTGTGCAGTTGACAGAAAGAGTTACAGTAACTAACAGGGTAGAAGTGCTGTGGCTGGTATGTAGGAACTCATTTATTCTCATTATGGTGCAAGGTACATGCTGAAGTTACTGCAGAGGCAAAGCATACAAACTGCATCTTTTGTCCAGGTTTTACTGGGGCCCCTTGATGAATTGGTTACAGTTCTAGTTAAAATTGATTTTAGAACCTTTTTCCTAATGTTACGTTTTGAGGAGTCATGGACATTTTTAGTAAAGTAGAAAAACAGCCTTTTGTTCTGAGTATTTATTTGTGTTAGTTTAGTTTAGAGTAGATTGCTGGACAGCATTTATTGGTGGGTATGTTTTCAATTCTCACAGTCAAAATGGTCTTTTCCTGTAGTAAAAGACTAAGTAAATAGGCACTTTGCTTGTGCTTGTTCTTAAGGGGGGGGGAGAGAAAAAGAACCAGACCCCTCTCCAGCCCAATTCAAAGCAAAACAAAAACTAATTCAGAGGATTTACCATTCTCATAAGGATGGAAAACGGTGGTGGATTTCTGTTTTAGTATAAATCTTGTGTTATTTCAGCATGCAAATGATCTAATTATTTTGTTTCGCTTAGGGTTGACTCTCTGCTGCAGCAATTTCATTTTCTACTGTGTAAAAGCACTTTCTCAGGCAGGTACCTGATGGAGTCAGGTGATGGCAGAGGTTGGCTGGATGCAGTCAAACATATACCTTTCTTTACTAAATCTTGACAAGCTGGTGGAAGTTCCAGTTTCAGGGCTGTAGGTTTTAGCTGAAACTATTTCCCAGGGAGTCTGAGGAGTCAGAATCCCAACAGTGGCTGATTTGCTGCTTGTGTGTGTCTGGAGGAACCAGTAAAGAGCTCCTCGTGTGGGAGGCTGGGAGTGTCTCTTACAGAAAACCAACTGTGGAGCTAAGGTGATGCCTCAGTCCTGGGAAGATGCAGGAAAGAAGTTAGATGTTTCATTTGTTCTTTTTAATATGATGGTCTGCCAATTCTGTGTCTGGTAACAGCTTTGTCATTTACAAAATGTTTGCAGATCCCGAGGTGGCGCAGAAGTTGGTGTTGGTGAAGCAGCCCTCTTCGCTTACCAGGGTGACGGGGCAAAGCGCTGTTTTGCCCTGTGTTGCCGTAGGATTTCCAACTCCATCTATCAGGTGGACAAGAAACGCAGAAGAGCTTATCAGAGAAGGGTGAGTAATGGCTAACGTATATTTTTCTATAATGGTAAGAATCCAGCCAGAGTTACGATTTTAGATGAGAGCACAATTTGCTTTCTACTTAATTTGAAACCAAGAGAACAGAAGCTGGTTTTCGACTGCTGGGGGGCTCCTAGACCGAGTGTAATGACAAGAAATATGGTTCATGAGACTCGTGGAACAATCTCATGGTATTTTTTTTTACAGACACCTGAAACCAAGAAATCTTATTTGAAGCAGAAAGGTTATTAAGAATATATTACTTTTAGATTGCTACTGGAGTAAAAAAAGCAATTAAGGGAATAAGGACACTGCAGAAAAGCTAAGACTTCTTCATGTTGGCATATTATGTGCATGAAGCCCTGCAATCACATTACTCTTTCTGCTATGAAAGTGTCCAGTATGCGTCTAAATGTTCCATAAGAATTTAAGAATAAGTGTTTAGAGCGGAATTTAATAATTTCTCATTAAAACAGAATATTAAAATGTCAGACATGGTTGAAAAAAGCCTATGGGCTTTCAGGAATGCAGTAAGTGAAAACTACTCTCATACATTGTCGTTGCTGGTGTATTCAGTCAAAATAACATGGTAGAAAATATGTGGAAGAAAATCTTGTCAAGAAAAGCTATTTTTTTGTCCATCTAATGAACATACTTACTAGAACAAGGAAATTGCAAATGGATACTGGAACGTTCTCAATGTCCCTCAAAGTCGATGGTGAGATTAACGTAGAAACAAGTTAATCGTGAACCAATGAGTAAAGTTACATGGTGGCACGGCTGATACAGAAAGCAGCTAAAGGAATATGCATGTCTTTCTGCAGTACCAGCGATAGTAATGTATCTCCTTTTTTGTGTCAACTCTTAAATTAAAAAATCCAGGGGGTCGTAACGTGAACTGTCTTTATCTGGAAAATGCAAGCTCCTGTGGGTAGTGACTAACAGGTCTCATACCACTGAGAAATTGTGGTGATGTCAGTCTGATGGCATATGATTTAGATTCATTTTTTGTAAATACAAGAAATCATTCACATACGAAGGATGGTACGGACTCATTAGAATTGCACAATCAAATGTGATGAAATGTCAGAATAAATGTGCCTGTAAGATCTTAATTTGTTTTTCTTGTCTGTAAAATCATGTTATGTCGTATCTTTATAAATTTTTGCTCCCCCCAACCCCCTGTTCTCTAGCTTATGTCATATTCAAACTGAATCAACTTTAATTTGTATTAAAATCCCCTTTTGATACAAAAGTAAGACTTTTCTTATTAGCATGGCATTTCTTTGTCCCAAGAAAAAACTGATCCTTTTCATCTGGACAGGTTTTAATGTACCTTCTGCCTCAGAAATGCTCTTAAATCATGGGTTTTGTCTATACACTCACACTACAGACATTAAGATACATGTAAGTATGTATACGCACATGTGTAGACATATATATAGATAGATAGATAGGTAGATGTCTCTGTAGGTATGGGGTTAGGAAACAAAACTTGGATAGCATGGTCAGGTATGGCCCTAAGTCTTACCCCTTGTTAAATGGTTTAGGCACACAACCATATTTTTGCTTTTGTCTTTTTAACTGCAACAATTAATCTACTACAAAATTCAGTGTTTTCCTTTCAGCTGTACTGCTAAGGGCAATATGTGTAGGAGCCTGTATTTATAGGGAAAATAGATCTATTTTTTTAAGGATTGGGAGTGGTGGGGTTTTGGAATTAAATATTTCTTGTAAGATCTGAAAAAAGGGAAGGTGTTTAATTCAGATGGAGTATTTGTTGAAGACTAACATAAGATTTATGTTAATGGATAAATATGAGTAAATTTAATGATGGCAGTCTTGGCACTTGTTCAGACAAGCAGCCTGTAATGCAGTATATTGTGAAATTAGTTTGCTGCGATAAAATATTTCCCAACTAATTCAAGTGAAAGAGAAGGAAGCTTTGAGTGTTGAGTGAGAAATCGGTGAAGTTAATGCAATGTTAGCAGTTTCCATTGTAATAAAACTGTTGCAGCTTCAAGGAATACTTTCAGAACTTGTTGACTTAAAGATTTTGAAGAAATGTAAGTGATAGTTAGACTGATGTTTTGGTTCTTCATAAAGAAGTCCATCAAAGACTCTGAAATGCCCAGATTCCACCAGGACTTGGGGAAGTCTCAGTCCTCGGGAGCTGAAGAGTAAGGAGTCTATTTGGAGAATGGCTCTGTGCTCGCGCTGTGGGAGTGCCCTTCTCCGGCTGGCTTCCCTCACCTCCCTGGGGACCTTTCTTCCCCTAGGCACAATTTCAGAGAGGAAACAATCACAAAGTTGAAAATTGGACCCGATAACCTGTTGCTGGGCTAAACATTTGACTTGTGATGAAAGATTTCATTGAATTGGCTTAGTAGTCAAGCTAATCTTCATGATACGTAGCAATTTGCTCAAAACGTCATTGTTTGAATAGAAAGGAAAAGACTAAACCCTGTTCTGGGTTGAGATTTATGGTGCTGGTGCTTGTAGCTCCAAGCTAGAGCTTCAAAATATGAAGTAAGCCTCTGGACTCAGGTGTGTTCCTGTGTGTGTCTTGCAGTATGGGGTATACTGCTTGTAGTTCTTTAGGACTGGCGCCACGACTCACAGCCACCCCAGCGAACCTGCGGTTCAGCAGTGCGCATGTGCCTTCTGCTTTTTCACCTGGATTTCCTCCAGAAATTCACAGTGAGTGGTGTCTCTGCCAGGAATGTAGAAAATACAGAGAGAAATGGAAGAAAGTGAGGAAAGCCACTGAAGTATAAAGCTATTTGAATAAATCTTATACCCTTTACAGAAAACTTTCTAAAGTAAAATCTACCACGTTGTCAGTATCACCTGATATAAAGGCTATAATGGGAACATTATATACAGCTTGGATGTTTTTTCAGATTTTGCTAACTTTGAGCCTTTCATATGTTTTTTTTTAACGTCTGGCTAAGGATCCTACTGTGTGAGGGTCTGTTCGTTAGCAAATGCAGGAGTAATTTTGTGCTTTTGATTATTCTGAAGTTGAAAAGTGAAGTTTCGGTGAGGTGGCCGCCAAGGTAGATTTTCAGAGCTTGGGAAATGCGCAGAGAGTTTCAAACGTTTAGAAGATGAAGTTCTTCTTTGAAGCCTTCCCATTGTGTGGATCGGTATGTGCTCAGACAGCATATATTGTGTATCTTGAGTTACATTTGGACACTTATATGGAAGAAATTACAAGTGCATGTACCACAGTAAACGAGATGGTTAATCTGAAAATAAACAACTGAAAAGACCCTGAACAATAACTTTATATTTTAATAAGGCTATTGAAGAACAGCTAATTCTTTGGGCTGTTCCATCTAGCAAAACTTTGTCATTGACAAATTCCTAGAGTAAACTGGGACATGGTTGTATGGTTAATCATTTTCTAAAGTGAGGAGATCACAAAGCTGAGGTTGCATCTGCGGCATTAATTTTATGCTGTTGCTGTATGCATTCAAATAAAGCCTTTAATTATATGATCACATACGTATTCTTAATGTACGTTTTTCTTTCATACTTCACATAAATGTGTGGTATTTTTAATTATTACATATCATTGTTTGCCAGGCACTCCGAGTGATTTGTATTAACTGAATTATACTTGCCCAACTCAGTAAAGGTTAAACATAGCAGAGTAATTACGGAGATTTTTCTGGTAGTAGATTCCACAAAATAATCTAATTTACTGTCTAATTTTATCTGCTGTACTTTACCAAGACTGCAAATGGATTATAAGATGTTTTGGGAATAGTAATTCAAAAAGGGGGGGGGGGGAGAAGAGCACCAAAACCTCAGGGTATAACTGGCTGTTTGAATCCAGTAAATTAATAAAGGCTCACTATGTTTTGTGATAATGAACGTAAAAAAACCATGCGAGTTAGGGATCCAACGTAGCTCAAGTAATTGTACGTTAGAAGTGTGTAACTGAGGGCTGTACAGGATGCATATAAAAGGCTTGAATTTGATTTTGCTGTTCCCTGACATTTGAATGATCAATCTTTGCTGGTTTTAATGACACTTTAAATTATGTTATCGCTTTTATATTAAGCTGATTCTTTGTCTCCAGTGTCGGAAATCTGATGGCTTCAGTCTCGTGGAAATGCTTCATTGTCCTTACAAAATTAAGACATTTTACTTTATTACGAAAGCAGGTTTGCTTTAAGCCGAGAATTCTTCCGCAGCTACTGCTGCAGAGGGGATCACCAAGGAGGCTGACACATTAATTGTTTTCTTCTGTGTTTTCAACAGCGGGGAACTTGTATTGGATCACATATTGGTAAACTCTGAACTCAGCTCTAGGTTGAGGAAAATAATCAAAGAGAATAAAACCATAGCATGCAATTTAGATGGCTGAAAACTACATAACCTTGTTTCTTGACGAAAAGGAGGATTTATGTAAATGCTGCCATGTTGGAAGTAGTTTTTGAGATTCTATCTGACAAACTTCTGTTACCCAATATGACAATGTCTAGTAATTTTTTTATAGTTTTAGTAGCATCTTAATTGCTGGTTATTAACTATGAATGTTACTTCACTTTTCCAGAGAGTGGCTATGGGAAAAACAAGCATTGTAAGGCACGTGTTCATTTTAGATGAATAACTATGGAAACTGGTAGATATTCAGAAAAAGGCACTATATGTCATCAAAATTACACTAAGAGTCTGTATAGTCTTTTATCGTTCCTTTGCAATTTTGTTAGTCTCAGCTTCTCACATCCAGTCATCCTTTCTGCCCAGCCTTCCTTCCTGGTTTGTCTCCTGATGGCCAGCCATAGACCTGGCACATTGACCCGTTGGCTCCAGTTCTTCCTGCATTCGTTTTAGCCTTCAACAGATTATATGCTACTCAGATTAATTTAATTTGCCACAAATGCTAGAACAAATAATCAGAACAGCTATTTTACATAATAAAAGGAGATACAAAACTGCAATATGTGGATGTGTCAAGGTCCAGACTTGTTTTACTCATTTATTTTTCTGTAGGTGTGGTTTTAGTGCAGCCTTAACAGTCTAATGTGCCGTTCCCACAAAGAAGCTTCAGTGACATTGTTTCTGTTTAACTTGACAACGTTTGGAAAGCTTTTCTGTGTTTGTGGACTGTCAGTGTCTAGATGCAGACAAAGAGGGTCAAGGATCGGGAAGAGCATCGTTTTCTTACATGTTTTTGGATGTTCTCAGAACTTTCTTAGATGGTCGGGTTTGCCATGGAGGTGGTGTAGTCCAAGGCTTCTAGGTTCAGTTCCTTTGTGCTAACTTCAACAAACTTGTGTTATTTAAATCTAATGAATTCATCTGGATAGAATACAGGTAAATAAAACACAAGAAATTGCGGGGGCGGAAGCGATACGGTTTTGGCAGCTCCTGTTCTCATCTCCTTTGTACAGAGCTTTCTTGCTTGAGCTGTGTGATGGATCATCCTTTACTCTCTTTGGTTACCACTGAAGCTCCTGTTTTATTTCCTACAGATTAATCTTTCATTTGATCCACAATATGAGGCTTCTGCCTTTTTTGGCTGCGATGACAATAAAATGCTATCAAAATAATCCAAGATAATTTTACCATCTCCTTACTTTCTGTCCTTGAAGCACTGTTGAGCGGTTCCAAGAAAAGGTTTAATGACAAAATTCTTGCTGTTTTCCTCTTGGCTAGAACTTGTTTACAGTGCTGGTCATGTACTTCTCTACTATTTCTTCAGGCATTCCTCTTTTTAAAGCTCCTAATATGTTTTTTCGAACTTATTTCTGTCTCCACTCAAATTTACTACACTTCTTAAAACCCAAGCTTTTTGTAGTCCTGCTGTTAGTAGGTCGTGGAAGCAGGATCCCTTTCCTTATGCTATACCTGAGTAGGACATGTCCCTGGATCCTTTTAAGACTGGTTTCTTTCTCTTAATTCCAATAATGATTTTGTTTGTTCAGATTTTAAATGTATGGGATCAGAAATTTGATGAACAATTATAGTACTATCATAAATCGATATTAATGTGGTAATTAGTTAGGTGAGTCAAAAGTCTTTGTGTCCTAACAATTCACCTTTCCAAGAAGGTAAGAGCATTGGTTCTACTGACATAATTCCAGGAAAATTCCAAATGGAGAAAGCAATTGGGTTGATTTTTGTACATTGGCCACTCTACAGAGACCAAAAAAGTTAATTGTTTTAATGTACTGTTCAGTTGATATTTTGTAAGAATTCAGTCCATTCCTGCCCGCGAAGCCATTGCTCGATAATGCCAGAAAGGAAGCCATCAGGTAGACTCTCTCCTTTTTTTTTCAGCTGCAAATAGGGATGGTTCCGGATCAGCATCCGGTCATGGTTTGCTGTCTCAGCTTGGAGTTTTGGTAATGTTACTGGCTCTTTATTGTGGATGCTTGGAATGACGATGAATCCTGGAAAACCCTTATACAAATTTGTATCACGTAAAGGAGAATGATGGTTGCGATGGGAGAAGAGTGCTGAGGGTGCTACAAGGAGCAGCAAATGCTACATTTAGCTACTACATTTAGCCTAAAGAGCAGGTAGTTTTAAGGGCTGAATTATAAACCCTCTCCCCACCCTTTACAAGTCAGAGGGAGAAAATTCTAAACAGAAATTTTGCCAACTTGTTGAATTTATCTTTTGAATTTTGTTTAACCTATATCTTATTCTGAAATCTTATTGAAATGGCTATCTCTTAAAAAAATTCAGTTACTCTACATTATACAATATACATTGTTCCTTATGTTGTACAGGCATAAGTTTGGCATGTTGTAATTCACTTCAGTTTTCAAGCATAAGTCATTCCCACTGTATCTGCAAAATGTTTGTGGTTTTGGTTTTTTTTATGATGTGGTTGTGTTATTTCACGTTTCTTAACTTTTAGTTCCTATTGTCTAAATATCTTGGATCACATTTAATTAACAATTGAAACTGGAAGTGCAAAATGATGACCTACTCTTGTGGACTTGATATAGTTGAACTTAAATGTGAAGCCCAAATATGGAATTTAACCATCAAGTTAAAAATTCCTCTCTAACGTGGCTCGTTGTAAATGGCACCCAGGAATATTACATGTAAACACTTCTTTGGTTTTTGTAGACATTTCAGGCAGAGTGTTGGTGTGTGCTTCTCTGGTAACAGCTTATTTAAGGTAATTTTTCCATCAAATCACCTGTATGTCCTGTTTTGCACAGCTATGAAAGATTTCTTCTGCTTGCGGGAGGCAGCCTGGAGATCAGTGATGTGACGGAAGAGGACGTCGGGACGTATACCTGCATAGCTGATAATGGCAACGAGACGATTGAAGCTCAAGCAGAACTTACGGTTCAAGGTAGGTCGAATACTTAATTTTCAGAGCAAACGGATCTCCAGATGACTCTTCATAAGAGTGTTATTGTTTTCATTAGAGTGTTGCTGTGTGATCAGTTAAAGGCCCTGTTGGTTTTTGGCTTTGTTTAAAAAAACCCAAAACAAAAAAAAAAACCCAAACCCCCAAAACTGAAACAAACAACCAAAACAAAAAACCCCAAAACCTCCAAACGCCTCTCCCAATTCTCTTATAATGTGTTACTCTGACTTATTACTCAAACTGCTTATAATTTTATAAATATTCAAATGAGGAATTTGTTTATATAATGCATCTTGAGCATGGTTAAAAGCTGCTGTATGTGCTCATATAATATTAGTTGTGGTCAATGCCATATACTTTTCTAAAGGATGGCAAAGGTCGCAGTGTGGCTAATCACATCTGAAAATTGACCTATAGCACTACTGAAGTTTTCCTTGAAAAGGACATACATAAAGTATTTTTCATAATCCTTAAAATATACTGTTATTTTCAAGGAGCTTGACAGAATATAAAAGCTGAGATACTTATTTAGTAATACACTGATTTATTGTGTGTATAACTGTCTTGCTTACTCTTGAAAGCTATTTGTACTAGAAACAGCAATGAAATGTTGATTCAAAAACATCTTGTGTAACCTGTGCAAATAAAAGTAGATCTGATATGGAGCAGGGGGAAAAAAAGGTAGAAGTTTGTCGTCTTCACCTTTCTTACATTTCATGAAGAAATCTGTCTTTTTTTATTATTTGGATCTTAATATTGGTTTAAAATTCTTCTGCTAGAATTTACTGGCATGTAAGAATGGTTCATATATGCAGTAGCCTTGTAAGAGCTTAACTGACTTGTTTTACGATGGATTGTGGTACTAGAAGGTTTGTCTTAAACGCATGTCTGAAGGGATAAATTTAATCACTGAACAACCATTAAGGAAGGCTCATCTAGAGATGAAACTGCCATGACAAAAAAGTATTGTTTTACATTGTGGGATAACTGTTCTTATACCATGAAGTGTTACGTAAAGGCGCGCTAGCAGAGCTCTCAATTCTCTATCAACACAATGTATGAAGGTTTTACAAATTTCAGTACTCAAGGCATATGTACTTAAGGTGATATATTGTACATGTCTTAGCGTAGTTCTGAAGTTCAAGGTATGTTTCTGGTGTAGAAGAGTGGGAGAAGGTCAGTTGGGTTTAAAAAAAAAAATATATATTTTAAGAAAGGACAACAGGTTTTCAAAGGAAGTTGATCATTGAGGTCTTCAGAATTGAACAGCTAAAGTCTTCCTCATTAGGAAAGTGGAGTGTGGAAGGAGGTTTGTGTTGGCATCCACAGCATTTCTGCATTGTCACAGCTGTATTTAACCATGTCTGTGTAAAACGGAACATTAACAAGGTGCAGAATTTGTTTCCAACCACATTGCAGGGGGGAGGGGAGAAATATTCTCCTGGGAGTACATTGTCAGTGTTCGCTGTGCCCCGTTACCTGCTGCCTGTACCTGAAGCTGCACCTTGGCATTGTGTCCCCCGCTGGCCTTGGGACTTTTGCTTTCTGCTACTGATAGAGAGGCATTTTCGCTACCTCTGCCCTTCCTTAAAAGTTGGGAGAGGAGATCTGAAAAATACATTCTCTGTGCGGCCTGTGCAAATGCAATATAGCTCTATTTTGACTTGAAGTGTTTTGAAAACCACAAATTCTGTTCCTGCAGAAGAAACCCCATGTTTTTCTTACCTTGTTTCTTGTGCCAAAAGAATAAAGATACAGGCTCTGTCTTTTTAAATACTTCCATGCTTGGTGCTTCATACCACTTTATGATGGTTTTATGCAATTCTGTTTTTAATTCAGTTCCAGCCTATATATTTTATAGAATTGGCACGAGGCTTTGAGTTTTATGGGCAACGGCAGAAATTAGTAATATTAATGATACGATGCAGTTAGGCGAAGCAAGTCATAGCGAAGGCTGAGATTGTAGCCTTAATGTAGGGTATACAGCCAGGTCACTTGGGGGATGCAAGTGATCTTGAGATCACTCTTTGCTCCTTATCTAAACTAGTGTAAGTGACTTATTTGATTGTAAAGATTTAGAATATATTCTGACAGTTCTTTTATACTGAATTTTTCTTATGTGCCTGACAAAAAAAGGGATTTCTTTTAATGCTTGAGTATTAAAATTTATTAAAGATTATACAGAATGCATTTTGGAAAGTTGCATTTCTAGTTTTACTACTTAGTTCTAATCTTAATTCCCTTTCCTTTGAGAGGTCCCTGTAGAAAGTAATTCTATTTCTGCATTACTGTAATTTGGTGAAGGATTGAATAGTTTGAGTAACTGTTATCCAATCACTGTATCATTTTCTTCTAGACTAGAAAAATTGTCATCTCTTCACACCTAATAACTGTGTGATTTTGCTTAATTTAAGCTGCTTCTGTCGTTCTTAGAAACTAGTCTGGCAGAAGTTCATACAAGAAATCCATTTTTGGGGTAATTCATTTCCTTGTCTCATCTATTTTTCTTGAAGCACCTGGAGGGTTTTGTTTGGAGATTTCAGTAGCATACTAGAGGTGGTATGAAGGATGTCAACTTTTTTTTCCTTCTATCAATATTTCACAATGGCAATTCAGTGAGACATTTGTAAACCTCTACTTCAGCATGGGTGAGATGGCTTTGTTTGACAGCGTTGGGACGGTTAAAGTGGAACGGCATTCCTTTCACCTGAGATTTCCCTGCAGTGCCAGGAACAGATTGCCTGAAATGTGCAGTTAGTTAGAAACAACCCGCTTTATGGAGTTGTAAGCTTAAATTGTGCACAGAATAAAAAGAGTGCCCGTTAAATGTTACTTCATTCCAAGACCAGCTTTTGTATATCCTTTAACAAGGATATAAACCCCTGGAAGCTTGCCTGCGTTCTCTTTGAGGTGGTACCAGTGGCACAAGCTGCCGTGCAGCCGCTGCCTTGGACTGATTGCCTGTATCTGTATCCCTGTATCCCCCTTCTTCCCCAGCCATGAGGATGGAATTGCTGACCTTAGCATTAAAGGATAGGGTTCTGTGAAGTGTCTCATGTTTCTCTGTTAAATTTGGCACTGTTCTGAATTTCGATTAAACTAACGCAGTTTACTCAGATCCTGTTGGAGATGCTTCAAGATGTCATCTGTTTCACACACCTGGAGACAGTCTGCCGAACAAGCTACCCCGAGTCACCGGGGGGGGGAAAAAAGTGTCAGAGGAGCCTTCTATTGCCCTCATGTTTAATTTAAAAAAAATATATATTTGATTTAATTTCCCTACATACATCGCAGAAGGACTGAATCTGGAAAAATGGCTTTAACTAGAAAGGACTACTTGACCAGAAAAGTACTTCAGGGTCCAGAAGCATATTACACAAATTTGTTTCCTCAGTGTCTTTATCTACAAAGTTTATCTGGGAGCTAGCGTTGTGGGAATTGCATTTTATTCAGAGGATGGTGGAAAATTAATGGAATATTTAGGTGAAGACTATTCTAAGAATATGCAAAAGGTATGCAGCACAGGTCCTAAGAATACAGGGTAAAATAGTATTTCACTGCTGGTGAAAGTAAATAGTGGTGTTGAAAGTGGTTTTTAATTGAGAAATCATTTACACTTTAGGTTTGGAGAAAAGAAAGAGTATGTTTTTTGTGTAGCCTACGTTTTTGAGGAGGACAAAAGAAAGAATTATAAATGAATACCTGTTTTTGTCATCAGTAACATTGTACCTTTACCTGTAAAACATCTTTGAATTTCAACCCTTTGTTAAATGTTGTTATTCTTTGGTATGGTACGAGGGGATCTTTTGAGAAATTCACAGGGAATTCAAAATACAAAAATTGTAAATTATGTCCTGGAAGATTATGGGTTTTGGTATGGCTTCTGTCAGCCAGCCGGAACTAATTCTGTATGTCCTGCTGAGTGAGAGACAGTGTTCTGACCTGCTCTTCGTGTGGCCGTGCCCACTGGAGAGGTGGGCACTGTCTCCACACCTCTCTTCCCTACAGCCCCTCTGTCGCCTGCTGACTCACACGCTTTTTGTGAGCTCTAAGGCACTTCAGTTAACTTAAACCAGACTTTTTGAGGCGGTTTGAGCTACCTTAGATCATGTTGACCGAAACGGGTTAGGGAGCAACTGCCTGAAGACCTCAGTGATGGATCTGTTGGGAGGACAATTTTCAGGCCTCTTCCTTGAAAAGGGCAAGATGCGCGTTGCCACAAAGTGAAGAGACGCCTTGCAGCAAACTCACAAGAGTGCTCTGCATCAAACAGTTACAGAAAACAAAATTTTCTAGTTAACGTGTGTGCAAATGGGAGATTTCATGGACGCATGTGTCACATGGCAAATTTTTGACTTGCTCATCTGAGAAGCGGTTTGAATGTGGAAGAGAACATGAAATGTCCTCGGGAAGATCTGTGGCTGAGAGAGTCTCAGCCTCTAAAGCGCAGCATTTCTGAATCCCATCCACGTTGGAGATAGCCTTTAGGGACAAATATCAAACGGATAAAATCTGTGTACAGCTTTGTACCTACTCACTTTTCCTTGAGTTAATCTTGGGCACAAAAAGCATGTGTCGTCATGCTCCCAGGCCCAGCACCTTGAAGGTACCTGTGCCAGAGTTGGTCACTTCCCACAAAGGGAGGCAAGAATGTGGTGTCTGAAAATCTTCGGTACAAAGTCAAATTTCTCTGAGCTGTTTTGACAGTGTTCCTTCCCCTTGCTGTCAGCGGGAGGAACGGCGCTGGGTACCGCATTTATTTACAACACGTGTGATGAATTGAGAGCACTGGAAAAATTTGTTTTGCTCTCACCAGCAATAAAAGAATCTGTAGTATTTCCGCTAGATAAGAGTGGAAGGTGATGAAAGAAAAGCTGGGGAAACAAGTAGTAAACGTATTTAAAATGTAGTCGGCTGGCTTCTGTTCAGTCTAAAACCTGCGGCCTGGAAGAGCCGTAGTGGCAGTTAAATACTGAGAAGGTTATAAGTTCATTCTTCATCTGGGAAATATTTCAAATTTATTACTGGCCCCAGCGCCCCTGGGATTTCTGCAAATGCTGTGACGCGGGTTAGATCACCCTGTGGGCTTCCTGTCGCCTGTCTTGATACCTATGTTGTAGATAATGACTTTAGAGGGAGTTTTCTCTTTTGGTTGAAATATTTACTGCAGTTAATGCTGACCCAGAAAATAATAAACCAGAAAAATTTCCATTTAAATTTTCCTTATAAAATTGATATGGTGGGTCTGAAGACTTTAAAATAAATGAATCACTGCATTTGTGTGAGAAGAGATAGATTGGTTGTCTGTGTTACTACCTTTCTATGTGTTTTGGAATTGCAGAAGGTTGGCTCTTGAGTCATCTAGGACAGCATTCAGCATCTGACAGCACATCTTAAATACTCTGCATTAAAGGCCTTGCTGTGTTAATGTACTAAAATTAAAGGAAAGGTTTATTTTGGGTATTTGTAGTGGTAAATCGGAGGTTGTACGTGGTGATAGGGTGATCACTACCTCTTCTGTGCTACCAGAGCAAATTGCATGCAAAAAACAAATGCAGAAGTGTTTTGATAGAATTACCAATTTTGTGCTTTTAAAGGAAATGAAATATTTTCAGTGTAGCTGAAAAGCCTCATGCTAGTGGAAAATCCTTATTCTTGAAAAAAATACATATTTTTTTATATACATATAAAAAATACAGTGTTGGTCCTGCAGTGTAAGAAAATAAATTTTTTTTTGTGCTTTCTGTGCAAGGGCTGGGCAGTAATTTGGATAATAAAAGAAAACTAGATAAAGTCTAGATTTTGTCGAACCAGTAGGTTTTAAATTAATAGTCAGTGGCACAAATGAGATTTGAAAAGCTGATGTTATTAGGACCCAGCAGAATGGTAGCTGTTGGGGTCTAGACTCCACCAGCTGAAGCGTTCCTCTGGCAGTGTGGCACCTGACGTGGGGAATGTAGGGTCTCTTACACTTGGAGCAAGCTTTGGTGCACCTAAAGGAGGGGAAAAAACTTAGTTTTCACAAACGGTGTGCTTAGCTCAGACTTTCTATGAAGTGATCTGTGGCCTTTGTAGTTGCTGTTGGAGTAACGAGTGTTTCTTGTCCAGCAAACACTTTGGTTGTCAATGGCAGGTAATTATTTTGAGTTTTTGTATTTGAAGATCTTGGCTTAAAACCTAGTTGTGATTATGGGCCTATTAATACATGATTATTTTTTCTGTTTTTATTTATGGGTTTAATTACTGTTGTTTATACTTAGGAACAATATAGTCTACAGCTATTGACAAGGCTTCAAAAATATTTTGAAAAATGGCTCCCCTTTATACTATTATTGAGAAACAGGACTGGTCAAATAGCTCCCCTCCCATCATTAAAATAAGGTGAAAATGTACCAGGAAGTGTGAAGCAAGTCGAATTGTGTGGCCCTTTCCCCATAGCTTTCTTCTGAACACTTTCTAAAACATCGCAAAATGTTGAGAAAGAAGTGTTTCTAAACGTACTGCTTGGGAAATGGGGGGGCTGCTCTCCTGCATCGTTATAATCTCTGTCGCTCACAGTGGCTGCCTTTCCTGTGGAGGGGGCGAAGACTTCAGCCCTGTCCAATTACTCTTGCACAAAGAGCAGTCTTATTCAGTTTTATTTACTAACCAGCCTGAGTTAAACTTGTTAAGGCTTTCTTTAAAATCAAAACAAAGGAGCAGCCTTAACATAAAGAATCTTAGACTTGTCTTCCAAAAGTTCATCTGACCAGATCTTCGTCTGTGGCAGCTGCTTTGAGAAAAGAGAATGCTGTCCTTCTTAGAAATTGTAGATGTTTGAAAAGCGCATTAAATCCTGTAGCAACAGAATAATGTGTCTGGGTAACTCTTATTTTTGCATTAAGCTTTCATTATTATTAGAAGCAATTCTAGGGAAGAAATTTGAACCAACACTGAAAATTGCTAAAACCTTTCTCATACGTTCTAGATTATCGATTGCTGTTTCTAATTAAGCTCAGTGCTGTATCTTGATAATAAGCTGCACTTCAATTATAGCACAGTATCTTCTGAATCTAAACCTGATGTTCGTATTTGGGACAAAGTATTGTTTTTTCTGGTTATCTCAGAACTACTCTGGTTGGGGGAGGCTGTTAATAGTAGAAAGAAGACCTCAGCTTCGTACATGTTTTTTACCCTTGAAACTGTAATGTGACTTCCATTGGTGATCTTTGTTCTGTGGTGATACAAAAGAAATGTGGTGAGAGGTGTCTGATGTGGGGAAGGTGTATAAGCTGAATGCGCCATGATTCCGTCCGTACCATTGCGCTACACTGTGTTATCTGAAAAGACTTTCTTAATAGCTGCCGCTCTTAAGTATAGTTTAATGTTTATGGAGTTGTATAGTTTATGTCTTCAACTAAATATGAATATAGATACTTTTTGAGTAGTTTTTGCCTCTGGCGCATTCCTGTTCAGGGGTAACGTTACTAGTGAAAAAGTTATAAGCAAATATTCAGAAACAAATGTGGAATGGGGAGGAAGGGGATGGTAGCGTTATTTTAAGACTACATCACTTGCTCAGGCTTTACCTGGAGACCAAAAATGCCCATCTACAGCAGATGCATATTTTTTCATACTAAATGTAAGCTTCCACAAAAATGAATTGTAAAATAAATTTGCATCATGCAAAACATCACACTTTGGTTGTGTTTAAAGATATTGTGATCTGACTGCTGTTGCCTACTACTATTATGTAGGACTTTGGCTCAGCAGAACCTCTGCTTTGTAGCTGCTCAGTTTCTGAGGTTTGCTCTATTTGGTGAATCGTTCTAAATTATCTTGGTATGCCTTGATGTTTTTCTGAGAACAGGAGGAACATTTGTCCAGTTCTTGCCATATTTCAGAAGCACAGGACAGTAAAGCTTATTGAGAGGAGAGCTTGCCATGATTCTTAGTAGGGGCACAAAAATTTGTTTTCTTTAATCGTATTTCCGAAAAGGATGAATGAGCATTGCTGGCATTTTGAAGGAGGATTCCCTTGTAGCACTGCAAATGTTTGCAATTTGGTGGTGGTGTTACAGAGCAACGCAAACAGAATGTTGCAAGGAGAAGCGTTGGGGAGCCTTCACAAGCAGTGATCTCTGCCTTGCTGCTTCCTGTTGTTTTTCGGTGTTCAAAGAGGGCAACTGCTCCATGAAGCTTAGGGCTGGGCTGGTTTTCTGCCCTTTCCTGAGGTCAGGGTTGAGCAGAGGCAGCCGCTGTTGGTGCCTTGTGCTGTGCAGAGTCTAATTCCTGACATCAGGAGGAGTCCAGGGTGATTGTTGAAACCTGCTTGTGAAGGCAAGGGTTATGTGTGTGCCTTGGAGGGGACATCACCTCTGGTGTGGACCATCCACAGGTCCATGAGGTGCTCTGGAGGCTTCACAGACTAGGCCCTCATTGCACTAACAGCTGTGTTTTGGTTTAAAGTGTGCTGCAGAGGTATGAGTGTGGTATGGTCCACTGTCAGAGCTTGACACCCACCCACCGACAGACCAGCATGAGGAACTGGAAATGGGTGTACCATCTCTGAAGCTCCTGGCACAGGATGTGAAAGGCTATGTTTGGGAACCTGAAATCAGTCCCACTCTTTGATCATGCCGTGACTGGGAACATCACTCCCCTGCTGCATCCAGAAACATCAGCTCGCAGCGCGTGCTCTTCCCGGCAGTGGTGGCTTTCCGCTGCCCAGCAGGAAGGACCACGCATGTGGCATCCCTCTGGGTTTGGACACCATCCTGGGGACAAGCTCTCTGGAGCAGCCCAACAGAGGTTGCAGAGTGGTCTGTAGATAATAATAGAGCTGCAAGGTAGGCTTTTTCTCTTAAACGAGTATCTTTTCTGAGTGCCTGACAACCGTTAATCATGAGGTTGCTCTACATGAAACATCTGTAATTCACTAAACAATTAAATTATATTTGGAAAAATTTTCTTTGTGTTATGTGGGTGTTGCATAGTTTCAAAACAGATTTTTGTGGCACGGAAAAAATTGCAAAACAGACCAAAATGGTTAAGTGCTAATGAGTACAAAGATTAGACCCTTTTGGCTAGGTGCCCAGAACTGAATTGGGGGAGTGGGAGGTAATGCTTCCAGAACTGCACATGCAAGGAAGATGAGGTTCACTTTTGAATTTAAAAAAAGCTTTGTGATTTATTTTTTTTTATATATATATATATATTAAAAAATACCATTAGGAAAGACAAAACCAAATTATCAGTAACCCGTACAATTTACACAAATGGTTTTCCTTGTAAATGTTCTTGAGTAATCCTTGGGGATGATGGAAATGTTACTATATTAAGCAGCAGTGTCTTAAGTATCTACAATGTAGAAACTGATATTGAACTAAGGGAATTGTAAAAGCTGGTTTCTCTTTCGGCTAGAATTTCTAATAAATTAAGATCATATTAATGGGAGTCTGAACCAGCTGCTGCTTTATGGAAAGAAATACTTTTTCCCCCAGAATGGCTTTTAAGAAAATAAGCTAGGGTTGCTATCAATACCTTTGGCCTAGACAATCAGTTACAGAAAACGAATGTTTTTGCCTAAGTTTCGTATTTGTCTAGTCTCCAAACTAAAAATGTACTTTTTCGCTTGGAGCAGGATTTACCTGACACAGGATCAGTGCCTTCTGCAGTCAGTTACGTGATGATGAAGTATGTTACACTGCTGATCAGAAGACACACGCGTGCGGCAGCACAGGGCAGTCAGTCCTGCATTAGCCACTATTCCGCTCCCTTTCCCAGGTTTTCATTCCTTATGCTGCGTCCTTGCACTAAAATGCCCATCTGGAATAATACTGTTGAGATGGCATTTTAATTTTGGGAAGGCATGCAGTGAAACCTGCCATCTCTATTTTCTGTACCTGGTTTCAGCTTGTTTCTGGATGATGTGTTTTCTTTCAGCTTGTTTGGAACAAAAGCTCTAATTCTCTGAATTTTGTCATATCATGTATATCATGCATGAATATACATGGTACGTTACGTGAAGCACACCGTGAGGTTCCTTGTGAGTTAGGCAGGAGGAATAATTAATACTGGGTGGGAAGTTCATCCTCTGCACTGCTGCCCTGGTGCTATAAATGATGCATGTTTTTCACCCAGTGATGAAAGGTAAGGCAGTCGGGCAGCACAACCGCTTCCTTCTCCCAAGTGCTCTTGAATACTTGTTAAGGATTGAAGGATATGGTAGATGTAATCGTAAACTGCAGATAGACTATAGGGTCTTTATTATTGCTTTTATTCCCTATCAAAAAGTGATGACAGAATTTCAATTTTTAAAATAAAAGCTGAAAGATTCAGTCGTAATTTTTAAGTTGTATATGCCAAAGACTTCCAAGAAATTTGAATGTGTGAACTGAGAAGCTCATTAAAATGCCTTCTTCCTCTAAGTGAGAACTCTTTTTATAGAAATTGTGCCCTAAATGGCAAGTATTTTTCTCTATTTATCAGGGTCATCCTTCCATGTTTGGTTGAATAAAGCTTTAAGTTTGATTCTTGGATTTACGGGTTTTCAGTTTTTTCCATTTCACCAGAGACTTTTGCATTGTTTTTGCACCACCACACTTTGTGATGAAATCTGAGGGTGATGTTAAACTGGAAATGCTGAAGAACACCATGCATTACTTAAGTAAGTCTCAAGACAGAGACGGTACCATAAAGTATACATATACTTTCTTTCAAGTTAAATTTTTATGATAGTTAAGCTGACACTCATCCCACCAGATAATTTATTTCTCTAATGGGAGCTAGATTGTTGCAGTTACTGGATGTCTCATTATAAAGACTGTAGTCCTTGGCAGGGAAGTTTATCCCAAAGTTACAAAGATGAAACAACTCCGTAATTTGTTGTAAGGAGGCAGGCTGTTATCTGTGGTGACTTATTCCCTATGCAGTCTTGCAGCTAATTACTTTTTCTTCATGATGAGACTAATTTAAAACAAAAACAGCATGGAGTTTGATTCCTCGAGTAAACACAGTTTCTTAAGTTACGGTGTCAATTTAAGTTAAACATACTGTTTTGCAGTAGATGTGAAGACCTTTGAGGCAGGTGTGATCCGCATAATAAAGCTGTTACATGCTCTTCGGTGACACTTCTGAGGCTCTCTCTTCAGAAGAGTGCTGGAAGGAGCCTGTAACAGAATGTGACCAGGATCCCAAATGTTAGATGGAAGGAAACCAGGCTCGCAGCAGAAGAGTTAGTGGTTGGTAAATGGCAGAAGGATATCTTTATACTGAATATTTTTCTAAATAGCCCTGATTTCTGGCAGCTCTGCTAGTCGTCTTTATTAGCAAGTGCTGACTCAAAGTTTTCTTCTATGGTCTTTCTGTTTTTTGTCCTTAGGAGGTCAGGTGTAGTCTCAGTCTGGTGTGAAACAAAGCATTTTACAAGTGAGGACATAAACTGCTATACTGTATGGTAATCCAAAGCCCCAGTGTGCTCTGGAAGTGGCATTCCACAGCTTATGTGCCTCAGACTCGCATCACATGGTTTTAGTTTCAGTAAAGTGTTCTGTTCTGTATATACAACTTAAGTACAAGGGGATTTTTTGTGTTCATCCTAAGTTATAGTACTCGAAAGGCCGAATATAAACCTCCAGGATTGCTACAGTAACCTTACTGTCAATGGTAAGTTAATGCACAGAACGTAGACTTATTTCTCTTATTTATAAAAGAATAAATGCATTGCCTGCGGTGGTGGTAGTCGCATAAGTTGCAAAATCTTCCCCAAAAGTGCTTTTTATCAGTAAAGACCAGGATCTGTAGACACAAGGAGCCGTTCACTTAAGTAGGACAATGTATTTTTTGCATAGAGATGTCGCAGAGCAGAATTGTACTGGAAGGAGATACGAAAGTTCTAGCAGCCTTTGAAAATAATCACACTTCATGCTTTATAACTCATCAAGCTCAATCGTATTTTTGAGCTCCAACTTCAAATTAATTTTCTTTGTTTATTCTAATGGAATGTCTTTTGCAAAATGGATGATGAGCTTCATGTTTGCAAGTCTGCATATACAGCCTTTTGAGCAGCTGGAGGCAGGCTTTGTGCACAGCGACGAAGCCGAGAGGCTAGAAGTGCAATTTAAAATATGTCAGTCTTCTGGAATGAAATCTCTTTTGAGATGAGTTCATAGCTTCTGAGAGTTGAGTCAATGCTGTTCAGCATACATTCAGGAAAATTCAAACGTTTTACTATAGGCTGTGCGTGATGCTTTGGGGAGAATTTTTAAAATACAATTTTGCCATTCCTATCCCCTTTGGGCAAATAATTTTTCTTCAGCTTTTCCAGTACATGTATAATTAATAACTTTGCTTACTGATAATGTCAACAGTAACATAGCTCTGATTTATAGCATTTATCTTTTGCCTATTTTGCTTCCTCTCTAGCACATGATGAAATGCCACATACAGAGTAAAGCCTATCTTCGGGAGGTGGTTCTAGTGAGAAGACAATAGAAAAATAGAGTGCATCAGCACTGTCCTGTTACAGTCTTGTTGCTGCATAAAAAACATAAGGCCCAAATCATTGTGCTTTAAATAATTAGTTGAAACTTTGTTTTGGACAGCTGTCCAAGAATTTGCATGGAGTAGGGAGGGCAAATACCCACTGGAGGCTTGGTGGAGATGAAAAAGGAGGTTTTGGTGTGTAGGATGGGGCATGGGAGGTTTCGTGAGCTGCAGCGTGTCTGCCCTTGGCACTGACTGTAGGTTTCCTTCCAGCCGTATACTTAATCTGAACATTGCATGGTTATTGCTCTGGTAATTTGCTTAAATTATCATTAGTGTGATTAACCATTATAGGGGTGATTTTTCCCTGCTGCTACTTTTGATTATAACTGGTATGGTATAGGCATCAACTCGGAGGATTGCAAGCAAGAGAACTGAGGATTTAAACAATTAACCTATTAACTTATGTAAAATTTAGCTGGATTGTAAGCGAGTGCAACAGAATACAAGGAATAAAGCTTTTATGAAGCCTCTTAAGTGGTTTCCATTGGCTGTTTTATCTGTACTACTGTTGGTAAAGCTCTGCTCATCATATTAATCATACAGTAACATTGCATCAGTAGTTTGAGTACTTGGGCAAAATATTGTGACATCAAATCTTAAGCTGGTTCTCTTGCAAAACTTAAACTTCGTTTCTTTAGTTTCATATTGGATTATAATTGCTGATCATTCTTTTCTAAGTAAAAGAGAATTTTCTTTAAAATGCAGAAAAATGTTACATACAAAGGGGAATAGTTCTAATTTTTCTGTTTGCCTAGAATAGCTCAGATATGTAAAACTTTATTTGAGAGAGCACTCTTCCCTTTTTATTAAAATTGTGATCCACTGTTGTACTACCTTACAAAAAATACTAAAGGTTATAAGATATTCTTTAGAATTTTACACCAGTCCTTTTCTAGGGAGGTTCTAGTGCTTTATTTATGTTAAAGTGGTCACTATTTGATTTACTAAGTTGAAATATGAGTAATTGAGACTCTTATTCCATTTCTTCCTAATCTATTAACAGTTACTAGTTTGCCTCAGTATTGTGTGAATGCCCCCCCGGCTAATATTTCTGTCTGCTAGGAAGAATTATTTCCTAAAATACTGCAAACTTACAAGATTTCTTTGATGGATTTGAGATATGCTCCTTATCCATAATCCCTACCTTGATTTATCTGCCTTAAGGAACCCCCAATTTACTGGATTTTCTTTGAAAAAACAACTTGACTGAGGTATGTGCTTTCCTGAGTTCCAGTTGCCTCCTGTGAGCTGCTGTGACTGGAAAGCAGTGACTCGTGTACTGGGTAGTGTTTCAAGATAAGAAAGGCAAAACTGGAAAGGCGAAAGAGTTTGGCAAATTTCTGACTGTGCTTTCAAATCATGCTGGTTTGCTGCTTTACTTCTGTGTCTTGCTTTTTTTTTTCCTTAGACTGCAGAAACAGAGCCAGGGACTCGGTTATTTTGGGTTGAGTTTAAACAGAACGGACTGCAGGCTCTGTGCAAGTGGTAGCCACCTCTTGGCTAGTGCCTTGTCAGAGGGGAAAGCGCTGTCACACATGGCATGACCTCTCTCGAGTCACTTCAGCTGCCGATTTGAGACTGAGTGGTGAGAAACACATCCCCAAACTCCATCTTTAGTAATTCTGGAAAGCTGAAAAATTAATTAGATGATGTGCTTTCGTGCAACTAATCATACAGTTTACAAAGATTGCCTTAGGTTTATTTTGTATCTTTATGTATTTAAGTTGTTAGGATACAAATTTTATTTAATTTTTTAAAAAGGGAAATCAGAACGTAGTAATTTGGTACAGCACAGTGTTGTAGTGGCATGGCATTTCTGTTCAGTCATAGAGAAGCTGAAAGATGCTCCAAATCCATCCTGCCTCTGCCTCAACTCAAATTTCAATTTGTAAAACTCTTGTTCTCTCAGCAAGGTGAAGTGTTGTTTTTTTAAGGTTGGCCATACCAGCTCAGATATAACGCGGAGTGTCCCAGATGTGAAAGGGTCTGTTCCCTTCAGTCACAGCCTGTGATGGCGCTTGGAGAGCTCTCCTGGTGCGCTCCCTTGGTAAAATACCTGCTGATGGTGGCACTGTCATCTTCACCGTACCCCGCTGACACTTCCATTGGTATCATATATATATGTTAAACCTCCTCTTGCAAGATGTGGCCACCACCAGGTCTGAGGCCTGAGGTGACCTCCTCTTGGCTGGCACGGGGCCAGGAGCAGGAATGTCCGTGGTGGAGCAGCCAGTGGGATGGAGAGGGCTGGGAGCCTTGGGGCACCGGCTCTGGAGGCCGAACATGTGTCCGCTGTCAGGGCGGGACAATGGCTGTGCATTTAAAGTCCTCTTAATTTAACACCGTGCAAGCAAAGGTGTGTGGCAGTTTAGCGTTACTACGCGTGTGTTTTTGTGAGGGAAGTGAACACAGCAACACAACAGCAGCGGTGCTAGGGCAAGCTAGAGAGAGGGCTGTGTCTTCAGGATCTTGTTCTGAACAGTGTCCAAAAGCAGATGGCTGATAGAATTTAAATAAAGGGCAAGACTATTTGTTGCTTCCCTTGAGTAATGTCTCATTCTCCGGCCATTTGCAGATTGGGAATTTTGAGCTCCATGTAGTTTCTGCATTGTTCAGCAATCCTCAATAGATTTCTTTGCCATTAATCCGTCTCCGGCTCCTGCCCCCTTCCCCCCGTGTAAACATGTTGTATTCGCTGGGAGGAACAGCACCTTTTTGTTTTGTTTTCAACCAATCTGTTAACTTTATTTGATTAATTTTTTTCTTTTCTTTTCCTAGCTTGCATGGGAAAAGGCTGAAGCAATTTGTCCTTATTCTCCCACTATACCAGACATGATTTTATAGGCCTTTATTGTATCCTTTGCAGTTGTTTCCTTTCAGGCTGCAGTGTCTTAGCTTGTTTGCTTGTTCCTTATATGGAAGCTATTATTGAAGTGGATTGTAATTAAGGTTATTTTGGGGATTTGTAAATTAGAAGGGACTTTGATGTGAAGATAGGCCTGCGTTCATTGATCTGGAAATGAAAGCAATTGGATAACTCTTAATTGACGTGTAAAACAAGCCTACAGAATTTGTGTTGTTACGAGCCAAAAAAATAGGCAAAACACAAACTCTCCATCTTTGTTTTGACTTGATCGGAAAAAGAGCATTTCTCCTAGTGGGCGATTACTGCAGGGATATGCCTGGTCCCCACAGCAGTGTGCTGTTGGCAGTTCCCATCGCGCTTTGGTAAAGATGAGAGGGGCTTAGCGGAGCCGTGGATCCGATCAATTACTTGTACTGTTTGCAGACCTAGTTTGGTTTTTTTCCCAAGTGATCTGAGGCAATCTGTATTCAGTGAAGAAACGCTTTAATATTTGAAATGATCTTAAAATCTATGCCCTTTTTGGCCTTTGCCAGCTTCTCAGTCCCTAACACACAAATGCACCGCCCCATTGTGAAGGCTGCACAGGCAAATATTCAAAACTAAGAAATTTCAAGGCTAGCTGTCTTTAATTTGTCACATCGTCCTTTCCCTTTTTTATGGGATGAAGTTATGGAAATCTTAAAATATGTCTTTTCCTCCTCTTTCTCCACAGGATCTTACTGCCTTGTGCAGTACACAAACCTCATAGTACTACTTTATTGGGAAAATATTCACTTTTTGATATTTTTTCTTATTCAGAGGGTAGTACCATGATTTATTTATTTATGTTCAGTTCAAATCCATATTTATTTCCCTTCTGATATTCAGCACCATGGAATCTGAATCATTCATAAACACTAATGAATGTATTTTTGCACTCTGCTGAAATGAAGTGGTATTGAATCCATTTCAAAAATTGACTGAGACACAGAAAAATTAGGATGAAATGTATCCAGCTGTTTTAGTGCCCAGTGTGAGACACTTAAACATTGATTTTTCAGAATATGCATCTCTTAATATGTCCCTTTAGAGCTGCGATTGGCGTTCAGCGCTGGAGGAGGGTGAGCGGCTCTGCTGCTCTGTCCGGTCACTGACCCACTTCACAAGGCTGAGGGGTTGTGGTCGTCTGTCAAAAACTGGGTTTACTTTTCAAATGTCCTCCCCGGTCCCACCAGTGAGGCACAGATGGGGAAGGCATCTGGTTTTCTAGGCCCCCATTAGATACGGGACCATTCATTGCTTCTCCATGATGCCTTCTCCAGGCTCCGCACGGCTCTGGCAGGGAGTCAGAGTTAGCGGCTTTCATCCTGACCTGCACCGCCGGAGCCGGGAGGGAAACAGCCCCCTTACCTGTCTGCCCAGCTGCTGGGGGCTCTTTACTGGGCTGCGGGGCAGGTGGGATTGGAGGCTCATGTCCGTTTGCTGAGGGTACAAGAAGGGAAGGCTGCCTTTCCTGGGCACCTCCAGCCTCTAATGGGGGCAACACTTGCAGAATTTTTCTTTCTCTGATGTCCCAGCCTGTCCCTAAACTTTCTCCTATGCCACATCCATCAGTGTCTTTTCCTTTCTAGTGTCCTACTAAATCCTACTCCTCAGGTTTCGGGTCCCTTCAGATGCCTGCTCTTTGCTTGCTCTGTCTCTTCAGTCGGTTCATGCCTCTCTGCCTTATTCCTTCGGCACCTCTTTGCTTTTCCCTGTCTCCATTAGTCCCTGTACCTTCCTGAGGTCTGTTAGGAATCGTAGCGCTGCCAGCACCCGTCGCTCTCACTGTCTGTGTCCAGCCGGGCCGTTTTCTCTTACTGTGCTCTCTTCCTTCACCTGTATCTCTGTGCCTGGATTTCTCCCAGCTTTCTTGCCCCCTTCTACTGCTCCCCCGGCCCCTCTCCTTTCTCTAGGCGTCTGCCTTCTCTTATGTGTCTTTGGCAAATTGAAAAATGTAAAAATAAATTCTAGTTCTTTCTTCACTGATCAAAAAGGTCTGAACAATTGTAAACTTCTGATTTGAGGTTTTGAAAAATGGAATTCAAGAAAGAATATGCCTGTGGAAAACTTGCCAAATTCACATTTTTGCTCGTTTTAAGTTTATTCTTACCAAGGCACTTCGGTGTCATTCACTGTAGATGGAGGCCTCAGCTTTACCCATAAGAATAATTCAGAAAATAACCAAACCTTTGTGCTGGAAAGGCTTGTCCTTAGCTGCCATAACCATTTACCACCTTTATGGTAACACTGCAGTGTTTACAAGTGCGTTAGGTGTGGTAATCATCTTTAAAAGGTCTTTATACAATACTAGATGAATAATGATAAACAATGTGATAAAGCATTTTACTGAGGGCTGAAACTTGTTGGTGGGTGCGTTTGAACTTGTACGTCATGACACGTGCCTGCTATGCTGGCAATTGCTTTAAACATACCTTTCAGGGGAAAAAATCCCCATATCCAGAATAAATAGCCGTAAATGCCAGAAGTAATGGGTTTTATTTCCCACAATGATTGAAGCAGTGCTGCAGATCCTTTCATTAAATAGTCTCAGTATAGACGGAGGATCCACGGTAGTGCTTTATTCTAGACAGTGGCATTTTAGCAGGGGCAGGGGAAATCTAAACAGAATCGTCTCCCGAGTTTCTCTTGCAGCTTTACGTGTGAGCAGTGGTGTGCTGGGAACTGAGAATGGAGGGTTTCCACCGGAACTCGCTTTGACTGAAAACAGGAAACACAGGCCTAAAGGCTTCAGGCCTCCCTCTTGCCGGAGGGCTGTCTCTGCGGCCTCTTCACCATGTCTTCTTTGTGTAGAAAATTAGGGCTCTGGAATTCAATAAAATTTTCATTGCCTTTGGCGCTGCTGTAAGAAGTTTAAATTTTGATGAGCATTCTTGCTAATTCAGATGTTTCCATGGTACTTGGAGTAGATTCGGGGTCAAGCAGGCTTGATTTCTCCTAGAAGGACTGGGGAAGGAGGGCTTAGTGAAAGATAGAAATAATGAATGTAACATTTTAGCATTACTGATGCTTAGATTAAGGTTTTTATTTCTAAAAATCATCCTAGAAGTTGCTTAGAAGGCTTGGTTTGAATAATAAACAGTAATGTGCACTGATAAGCATTGTGAGTGAGCTCTGTTTTAATCTTATGATTGATAAGCTTTTGCATATGATCTGTCTCATTTTGATACAGAATTCTATTTTGTCATCTGTTCTTTGTCCTGAATTCTTCCTTAATTGTCAAGTTCACCCCTGCTAACAGCACATTAGTCCCAGACGGAGTGGTCAGAAGTTTTCACAGAGGGTGTCCTTACACAAAGAGTGGGCTCAGCCTTAACAAAAAGGAAATAAATCTTTGGTATTTAAAATTAAAAATGCTCATGGAGTCATTTTACTGCAAGGACTGGAGGGGAGTTGACAAGTGCAGAAGGTATGGAGGCAAAAACTCCACATCCTCATATAAAAGGAAACATAAATTAGGAATAAGGTAAAAAAAAAAAAGTAAAATCTAACAGTCGGTGTTGGACTGGAACCAGTGCCCAAAATGGGAAACAAGCTTTGTGTCGGAAGAAGGAACACGAGCAACATCGCATTGCTGAGCTGGATTTATTAAACAGACCAAGCCAGGGCTCAGCCGTGTCAGGCGCAGCTGGGTGCTGACCCCCACTGCCACCAGCAATGGGAGCTGCACCAGTTACCACTCCAGGGCATGTGGGGGACACGACAGGGCCCTCGCCAGCCCCCGGCGAGCTCTTGGGCCTCACAGCCCCACCTTGGCATGAGCTGTGTGGGGCTGGATGTCTGCCCCAGGGTCCTCCTCGACAGGTGCCAGCATTGCCAAGTGTCACCCCATGGCATGGCCAGTGTGTTTGAGGGTTCTTTTATCACTGTGGGCTTGCCAATTGCAGAGACAGCCAAGTTGATTTTTCAGGGAAACATACAGAAAATTCTGTAAAACAACAAAAAAAGTGCCTACCACTATTTATCCTTTTGACTGCCGTATTCATCTGCACCACCTTGCAAACGCAATGCCGGGCACTGTAGCGTGCCCACACACTACTGCTTTGCCATCCTAAAGGAAGCCTTTGCCAGCTGCGTTGAGATCCCAGTTGCATCGCTTCCCATTTCCATGTGCACGTGGCCCCCCTGCAGTACTGGTGTGTGCTATGTGACCAGCAGCTCAGCCCCACCTCCCTGTGCCCCAGCTGCCCATCGCAGGCAGGTGGGATGAGGCTTCTCGAGGGGGGCTTCTTTCTATATGGAAAACAGCACCTTCTGTTGCTCTTGTGACATTATGCCGCGCACACAACTCAAATTCTTCCATGTGGGCTGTCCCAAAAGCTCTCTGTGCACCTCCTCTGAGGCTTGACTGTGTTCTTCACCCATTTGTGTCATGGAGGGTGATGGGGAACCAACACCAGGCAATGTAACACTGATGAGCAGGGCTTATTAAGCAGACCGAGTGACAGGCCGTGTTGGGGGAAGCATTTCACTTGCACTTTCCTGCAGATCTCATCAACTGAGACATACCCCAAATATCAGTGTAGTGAGTCGGAATGGTTGAGCCTGGGAAGGTGTTTTGTAGGAGCAGAGTGCCCAAGGAGGAAACATTGCGTGTTGGTGCTGAGCTGCTGCTGCAGAACCCAAGACAGACTGACCCAAGGGAGAGTCGAGTTTCCCCAGAGCTCTGCTGCTCCTGCTCACCAGGGTGGTGTTGGGGAGGGCTGGGGCTGGTGACACGCATGAGCGTAGAAGTTCCCAGCCACCGTCTCTCTCTTGCTTGGTCTGCTTAGCAAACGGAGCTCAGCAGCATTGTGGTGTGGGGTGTTCATTCCTCACCCCAGGACCTGATTAGCTTCTGTCCAAATGCCAGGAGTTCACATGGATCAGAGGAGATGTGATGCCTCGTTGTCATGAAGGTGATGATGTATTGGGTATATTTGAAATTTTTTATGCAGAATCTCTTTCTGGACTTACACTTGAAACTCCCAGTATTAGGGCTGTACAGCCGATTGCCTCTCCAGGGTGGTGACACTGATCATCACCATCAGCATTTAGTCTTATAAAAAGGGGATCTACATAATGTTGAGAAACCTTACTAAAAACAAAATGAAAAGGCATAGCCAAAAAGGTTAGATACCTGGCAAGTGGCATTTGTTTAAGGAGATGTGTGATGTTCACAGTGAATGCCTAATACCTGTCAAGAATTATACTGGAAAGACAAAAAACAACCCACCCCCAAAGCCCTACCAGAAATCTCCTAACAGCAAGGTAAAGAAAATTATTTTTCTCATTTTATATGCAAGTAAAATAATACAAAGCTTTCAGTCATTTGTTAGTGACATAAAAATCCTCTAATGCTTTTTTTCCAAGCCTGTCAGGGCCAGGAAGCCTGCCCGGGAAAGCGTAGGGTCGGCAGATGACTGAACATAAAGAGAAAGGGGTGAGAAAATGGCCTGAAGCAGAAAGCTGAATTCTTGATACCCACCTTCTCGGCAAAATTGGAAGTTTTTTTTTTTTTTAAA
>VYZM01013519.1:396151-426553 GCA_013398915.1 Dromas ardeola
GAGGGGCATACCTGAAATGCTAGAGATAGTAAAATGTGTTTCAAAACAAATCCATAAAGTGAACAGTAAGAAATCATCAGGAGCAGATGGTATTCACTCAAAATTTCTCAACGAGTTTAAGTGTGAAATCCTGAGTTACCAAGTGTGGTGTGTAACCTATCACTTAAATTGGCTAATCAGACTGAAAAAAAATCAGACTAAAGATATTTGGTCAATGTGACATCAGGTTTTTGAAAAGTCTTTTGGGGGAAATCTGGGAAACCGTGGACGGGTTAATCTGATATCTGGACCAGTTAAATTGATAAAAGTTATAATAAAATACAGTGCTGTTAGACACTTGGGACATATCGTGTATTGAATCCGTTTGTGTATATTTTGTGGGAGAAAAGCCACACTTTACTGTTGAGAACCTTTTGCAGGATGTTGTGGACTCTTCTGTTCCCAGAATGCTTCTAACAGTCCCTCTTGCCGAGAGCCTCAAAGGATGGTGCTGCGGACTCAGAGGGAGTGACCTCGCATAGATAAAAGAGAACAAATCAATTGTTTAACAGGTATAGAAAAAGTGGAGCCAAGTCTGTTCAGCATTTTTGTAAGTGATGTGGAAAAGGGGACTGTAAGGTGACAAACTTTGCTGTTCCCTGGGAGGTGGCCGGGGCTGTGAGAATGAATGCTGGCTGGGAAGAGCCTCAGAAACACCGCGTTGTGCAAGAAACAATTAAGCAATTAAATGGCAGGTGAAGTTCAATGTACTATAAAGTGGTACATACAGTTAAACAGTTCTATAAATTTATATAGCAATGGTCTCTGAACTGCTGGGTTTTGCACAGACGTGAAATGTGGAAGTTGTAGTATGTAGGTCTTTGGAAAATGCAAGATCTTAAAAAACAAATTAATCCTAATCATTAGGAATAGGCACCTAAACAGAAAAATTGTTACAGCGCTGTCTAAATCTGTGATGGCCCTATATATTGAATGCCTTGAGCAGTTTTTGTTCCCTCCCTTCTTCGATGTAGCAAAGCTAAAGCTCTTAGGTGTAGTAAAGCCAGAGAAGGTGTAGAGAATGTAACAAGGAGGATCAAAGTCACCGGGAGTGTTGAAAACTGTTCTTTTTTGTAACATCATGAGTGCCATGGGGAAAGCAAATAGGAAATGAATGCTTCTTTCTCTTCAGCTGCAACAACCAAGAGACATCAGGTGGTTGACGGACTCAAAGACATGCAAAAAATGGTGCATTTTCTCAGGGAGCATCGTGTGGAACTTATTGCTGTGAGCGTTAGGGCTGCTGAAGGCTTACCTGGGTCCAGAAAGCAGTGAGAACAAGTTTTTACAATCTAACCAGGACTAGTAAACACAAAGGTAATCTCCTCTTTCTCAGGAAACCCCTCATCTGGGGATTGCTGGACACATATGGAGATGGATTGCTTTTATGCTTTGCTTCTTTCTCTGGTACCTGCACTTGGCTGCTGTGTGGCACTGTGCAGCCTTCCCTGTGTTTTTATGTTGCTGGATGTGTCCTCCTGATAAGCAACCTTTGTTCCTGGTTATCAGGTTACTGCTGAAAGCGCTGCAGAGCTACGTCTTCTTTCAGCAGGTTCTGGTTAGATAAGGTGGTTTCTCTAAACACTTCTCGCTATTGTTGAACAGATCAGCTGACGATAATGGACGTTATTTACACTTGCCTTTGTATAGATAGGATTAAGGGAGGTGTGGATGGTGTTGCAATCTTGCCAAAGGTTTAATACTGGCATGCAATTAGTGTACGGAATTGGGATGCAACTGCTAAGGCGCCCAATGGGTGAAAAACGTAAAGAAAAATACTGGTAGTGTATAGGGTGCTCGGAGAACTCTGTGTGCTTCTGCGCCTGGAAAACTTCCCGGACAAGGCCATTGGCGTATAGGCGTACATAACCTCCAACTGTCTGCAGTCCCAGTCCGTGTGCTGGGCTAACAGCTCACGGCTGTTAAGGAGAGGTTTTGCTGAATATCTAGAGTCCTGCATATTCAGAAGATGCTTTAAAAGACGTTTTTTTGATTTTACTGAAGCTCATACTCCCATTTTCATACCCAAGTGGAGAGCGAGCAATTAATTGTTTAGAGTTTTATCTATTTGCAGAATAGGGCAGGAATCTAGATGTTACTCCTACATAGTTCTTCCTGTGCAAGAATGAGATACGTAAATATATACACGATTTTTCTCTCTGTTGCAGTAAGTATTTAGGTAATAAGCTCTCGTAGCTATTTGAGGTGCACTTACCTATCTGATTGCATGACTGCCTCATCTTGCCTTTGCTCAAATAACTGAATCCAGGATTTCCATTTTTCTTTTGGAGCCAATTTTCTGAGTCATTGATCATTTTCAGTGCTTTCTTGTAAATCAGAGTTCATGTTTTCCTTGAAATGTGGTGCTCAAATAACACGGTCAGCAGAGGCATTAGCGCATGATGGATGGAAGAGGAGTCTCAGGAGCTGCTGCTTATCCCTCCTGGTGTGATCGCTTCTTTTCACACCAGGATGACATTGGGAGTCGTGTTTAGTTCATGGTCAGATTTGTGATCTCTGATAAAGTCTTTGTTTCTTAGGCCTTTTTCTGCTAAGCTTATTGCTGTTACTTCCTATTCCATAAAGATACAGTGAAGTATTTCTCCCTGAAAAAGAAATGCACACTTACTGAATTGTATCCTCACGTTTTTATTCTACTTTTCTAATTGATCGATATAATTTTTCTTTATTACTGTTTTGTACTATTTATCCTTATCTGGTTTCTTGATAGTTGAAATATCACTGAATGTTGTGGGTTTTTTAGTTTCTGCTTCTGAAATGTTTATTTAGGGTAAGAATAGTTCATACTTTAGCAATTTCTAAATGAAAGCTTTTCATTGTTAAATGTAAAATTAATCCGTATCTCATACAGTACCTACGCGGAGGAAGCTGTAAAGCACCACGGTCCACATGGGCAAAACCATAGCGGACCACGCAGGGCTCGTGGGGCCTCTCCAGCCGGTGAGCAGAGTCCGACTGGTCTGACAGGGTCTGGCGGAGGTGCGTGGGCAGAAGGGAAGAGCAGCCCCTCCTTCTCTGCGTTGCCTGATAAAGAAGCGGGGAGGAGTTCATACTGGTCAGGATGGCACAGGATGGTCAGGAATTCTGTGATTCTGTAAATTCATGCTGGTCAAGGTGGCACAGACAGGGAGCTAGAGGTACGTTAGCTTTAATTGTCTAAAACGTAAAAAAAAGCCATCAATTGTTTACTTGTTAAAACCAGAGGTAGGCAGTCATTATCTTACTAGGCAAGAAAAATAATATTTAGTCACTACCACAGAAACTTTCATCTTCTGACTGCAATTTCTGTTCATAAACTGGAACTTTGGGTTTTGCACAATAAAAAATGCTGTGCATGTCCTAGTTTACATTTTTATATCTTTTTTGTGTCTAGGTACACTGAATTTTTTTATAGTCATTTGACACTCTTCTATTCTGTGGATGTTTCTCTAAAAACATTCCTTTTTGTCAGCTTTTGTTTGCTATGCAAATTTTCCAGCTGCATATTAAGTGTGTTTTAAGGACAGGCAGCCCTGCTCAGAGGTCGGGAAGACTTTTGACTTGCCTGCGACATAGTTTTGCCTTTTAAATCTCTTTTTTTAGAGTACTTATCCATATTCCTTTGCCATTTTTAAGGAAGAACGTTATAATTCCCCATTTCCATTTAAAGTGTAATTTCCTTTTTTTTTTTCAGGATACACTTGAAAAAAAACAGCTAATACGTATAACTATAGCATAGAATTAAAAGATAATCAAAAATTCTGCTGTCAAACATCAATCCGTGCATTTTATCTACGTTTTGGTGAGAATGGCAGGAGGTGAAGGATGTCAGGCTATTTTGGAGCAGAATCAAAAATTTGGAAGAACATGTATTTAGAAGGCCAATAGACTTGCTAACTTGTTTGTAATTACACTTTGATACCATGAAGCAGAAAATGTTTTCGTAGACTTAGGTGAATATAAGATATAACTGAGACTTTCGACAACTATTGCTCTCGCCTTAATGGTTTAATGTTCTATTTTATCCTGAATTTGTTTAATTTCATTGTTTCCCTTATGATACTTAAACACTTTGTTTTTAACATTGTGGGTCTGCTCCATGGGTGCTCCCAAGCGCTATGAGAATACAAATAATTTAAAACATTTTCATCAGTCTGCCCTACGTGTCGCGCCAGCTGGCTGACGGAAATTAGTTGGGTTCAGCTAACTGACCAAGGAAATTGCTATTAGTTTAAATAAAATTCACTCTGAATGTAATGCGGTCTTCTCTGGGGTTAGCACTGGAAAGCAAACTTCTCCCAAGCGATGAAATGGTGTCCTGTTGTCTGGCTGGGAGATGGAACTAGCCACTAAAAACACCCTCCAGTTTGGCAAATTTACAAAAAATGTTCAGGGATTTTTAATTCCTGTGAAACATCGTATTAAAATAGAAGGATTTGTCACTTGACAGGTAGATTTGGAGGTGGTCTTACGTATTGCAGTGATACCACTGAATATGTTAATGCTGATTCAAGGTGGGACTGAACAGATGAACAGCGTGATCAGCATAATGCAGGGTTACAGCTGCCTTAGAAATGATCTTGCAGTTGTTAAAATTAAGTTTAACTTTATAAGGATTCTGTTAGGATTTGTAACATACCCTAATGGGTTATCTTATTCTCCCTGGAGGAGAAAATAAAATTCCTCTGGGCTTACCGTTTTAGGCTGATAAGAAATGGGGTTTATGCCCACTTTAAATACTATTGGTAATCCTGGCTGTTAACTGAAATACAAGGTTGGGATTCTACCCGTCAGAAATGTAATTATAAAATGGAAGCCATTTGACCAAGAATACTTAAGCCATGATTAATCATAGATACACTATGAAAAATTATCTAGTCTACCTAGTTTTTATATGTGCTGTTTGGAGTATGCAAGAACTTTGGGATTTAGAAAATGCTTTTGTATTTGAATGGGAAGCATTGATGGATAGAGTAATATTTGTCATGGACAAAAATATAGAAGGAAGAAGATAAAGGGATATTGACAAGAACAATGATTTAAGTGTGTGACTTCAGAAGACACACTTCTGATTTTTGTGTATTTGAGGGCATTTGTAGGTGGCTGAGGAAGCAGAAATGGCGACTTCAGTCTTGTCCTTGATGATTTCTATTTGTTGCAGTTTAGTCCTTTGGCTGCCTGAGGCTGTTGAAGAAGTTAGAACACTGTGCCAGTGTGAAGGGAAATTGCCCTACAGCAGAGTTAATGCATAGTCTTTGCTCATGCTATAGAAATCAGCAGGTGACACAGCACATGCATCATATTTAATCAGGAAATATAACCCTGGTATGAGTTGTCTTGTCAGTTTGTGATGCTGCCATGCTGAGCGAGATCTTGGGGTTTGCTTCAAGTTGCTCGTGCCTGGGCCAGCAGTCACAGGTGGCAGCAGTTCTCCTGACTTCGAGGTGAGGCTTCTCACCACTCCAGGCTTACTGGAGACCTCCTCAGACTAGTCAAAAGCTCCTTTGGGCAGTGGTGCTAGTGAGTTTTAACTTGCAGTTAGGGAGGACCACGAAGGGCGTTGTGAGCCAGCATGTTATACATACAGGGTGCTTATATCGTCATGTCGCTCGCCAGGGACTTAGAGGTAGTGCACAGAGGAGTCCTATCTGCGGGAGTTTGATGAATTGATGGCAGCAAGAGAGTGATTCATCTGCCCGGAAGGAGGAAGGTGACAGGGGACGTGGGGAAACAGCAGAACGCTCTAATAGAGATGATATCTACCTTTTGCAGTCGGTCAGGTGTGTGCTGGTTTTCATCTGACGCTATGCTTGGACCAACGGCTCTCTTTATTAATGCCTTTTAAAAAGAGAGTAAGTCTTTTAAAAGTATAGTATGCAATCTGTGTTTCTGTTGCGTCAAAATGAGACTGTTCTTATGCGCTTCATGTACAACAGACAGTGTTTTATATATATTAGGAAGTGAGATAATGGTGCAGCTGCCTGGCCTTTGAAGAGTACTAGACATGTAATGCTTAGTTCATTCTTGGATACTTTAAAACAAAATAATTTAGACTTTTCAATTTCTTTTTCTTACTCTGGTGATATGAATGGCCTGTCTGTGTGAGATCACTTCTCTGCCTCGGCAGGGTTTCCTTTGTGGCTCAAGTCTGGTGAGCAGGAATCGCTGCTTTGCCGCCATGAGGGTTTTCCTCCTTCTGGGGAGCAACGTGGAGGGGATTTGACTTTTGGGAAAGGTTAATGAGCATAAAAATGAGATCTCATCTAGAATAGCAGCATTTTGATTTGGTTATTGTGGGAGAAGGTTCATTGTGCTTGTAACTAAGAAAGTTGAAAGTTCTGATTGGTTAATTGTGCAGAACTTGAGTTTTTCCTTTTCTTGTGTAGTTATAGCTCGGCTTGATGTTTCAGGTTTGAAGTGGGATTGTGAAACCAGAAACCTTTGTTCTTACGTCAGTTGTGAGGCTGAAAGGAAGGCTCTTCAAGAGATGGAGAGGACTGAATGTAATTAATTTCTCTCTTATTTGAAGCAGTACAGATGGCTTAATTGAAAATAGATTCTTTCGACTGTGCCCCTGAAGGCCACAAAATTTCTGTCTTAATGAGAGAGAACAGTCAAGAGCTACTGACCGCTGAAAAGACATTTGAAGAAATAGTCATTCTTGAAAGTTCAGGATAAATGATGCTGCTTTAATACTCTCGGCATAGTTATTCAAAGGTTTCTAATCCTTGAGCGTGTAAAAAGACAATATGGATCCTAAGCCAACGTTTTTGTTTGTGAATTCGCCGTGCTGGATCGTGCTGGTGCACAAGGATGAAGAAGAGCAGAGTCCAGTCCTCTGTGGCAGCGTGTGTTGCCTCTATGGCAGCGTGCTGCCTTTTGCCACTCTTACCCCTGAAGAGGTGGAGGAGCAGGGAGTTGGGGCAATTGGTTTCTGTTTCCTTCTGATCACCTTCTTTGTGGAATGGGATCCACACCCAGCATCCATTCCCACTTCCACTTCAACTTGGGTGCAGTTCCTTTTGCGTTAAGTGCAGTTCCTGAGCTCTTCCCATCATTGAACAGCTGTTGGCTTAAAGAAGCCTATTATTTTTCAGTTATTTCACCTTTACTGGGATTTAGCTTAGAAGTTAGAATCAACTGCTGACATAGATTGTTGGATTTTTCTTTTCTTTTTTTTGATCACCGCTGTGATCAAAATATTTTGTCTTTTAAATCTACAGAAGGATGGAAGATACTCTTGTATAGGGAATCTGTAAGGGTACTACAGCGCGTGTGAAATTCTGTGCAAGCATCTTGCAATTTAAATAGTTGCTATTTGGGTGCTAACATTAAGAGGGATAGAAGAGTGGGTTGAGCTGCCAAGTTGTCTTTGAAGTTTAATTGTCTGTTTGGTAACGGAACACATAATCTTCTATTACAAATCTTATTTTATATGGTAATTGGTTCATTTGCTCTCTGGTTATCAATTTAACTTCTCTACCACAAACATCTGTACTTGCATTGTGTTAACCTCTGTGAATGCTAAACACTGACATAGTTAAACTATAAAAGTGTATTTTAAAAGCATTTGTTAATTCATTAACTGTAAAGTACATGATAATAAAGTGAGCAATTCTTATATTATTATCATCCTTTGTAAGCAGCTTGGCATTTGCCCCATGAGCCAGAAAAGTAAAATCAATTTGAAAAAATAACGTGTTTCAAATGCTTAATCTTCTAAATCAAAAATATTTGAGAGCAGGTAATAGGATATCAAGTTCAACTTTCATTTTTGTGGCCAAAAAATATTGAATATTATGATTCAATATTAACGCCTGCTTGTGGATGATGCCCCAAGTTGAAGCAAAGTCAGTTGCTAAAGATATTTGAGTACTTTCCAAATGTCTTCATTACAAGTTAAACACTAGTGGAGAAAACAGAAATAATCCCAGAACTGTACTTCGCGCTGGTTTTGTTTCGGATGTGATGGTCCCTCAGTACCCTTATGGTGCTCCTCCTTCCTCCTCACCCTCCACTCGTCTCTCAGCCTTTCAGGTTAGCGATGGCCATTCCCGGTCTCCTACTGCTTCTCCTGCCGTGGTTTGGTTTTGGGGTTGCTCATAAAACCTGCTGGGTATCATGAAGTCTCTTACCTAAAAGATGAATGTTGAGGGAAGTCTAAACTGCTGGCAACATATTCCAAGAGGAAAATATGCGGAATACCACTGGAGAACATCAGTCTCCAAGCCTTTGTGATAGGATCCTCCCATCATAGTCTGTGCTGGGCACACAACGTGTCTACACCCAGGAGTAGGGACTTGCCCTTCCTGGTGCTGCTCTTCTTGAGGGAAAGTCTCATGTGTCTCCTCTGTGGTGTTTACTCTCATCGTTTCCAAAATGAAAGAGTGTCTAAGTACGCTTTTGAAAGAGATAACCGTGAAACACGTAGAAGTAAATGGAAAACTGGATAAAAATGTGGTTTAATTAAAGGCAAATTGTATTTTAATACTTCTTTTGATAAAGTAACAAACTTTGGCAAAGGCAGTCTTGAACGCAGAGCAGCTATTTTTTGTGTTAAGAGCTGCTTGTGATTTTATTGAACATCTCTCATATATCCCTTTTCTCACCCTTGAGTTTCACAGTGTGACTACTCCGTACAGCAATTTGTGTCTATTCTGAGGTCATCAGATTAATTTTTTTTACACAAGTTTTGTGCTTTGGAATGTTATTGACTTGTGTTTATTAGGATTCCTGTAATAAGTTTAATATATGGCTAAGGAATTAAATGTTAGCCTGTAACAAACATTATGAAAATAGGATAATTGTACATTCATGGAAAAACTAACTTTTCATGTTTCCAATTTTTATGTTCCCCCCTTTTTTTTTTTTCCAATTATGTAAGCACTTCAAGAATCGATGCATGTGTGTCTGTATAGATATAGAGAGAGATTGAAAGGAAATGAGAACATAAACTATTGATCAAGCGGACTGGAACAAAATTACTCATTAGTTAAAAATGGCTAACGATGAGAGAGCGATGATGTGTCACAGGCTGACATCAGTATGATGCATCTAGGAAAGGTAGAATGAATTGGGCAAGATATTTGCTGTAGTGATAACACTGTATTTGTGCCATGTTTCAAGTCACTGGGGAGACACATCTGAAACTGCACGCAAATAATTGAAACTCTGTGGGCTCCAAAGATTAATTCAAACTAGAGCAAATAGAGAGGGTCTGCGAGGAGGGTGTGGGTGACTTGTCGTACCAGCGCTAAGCAAACACGACTTGTTGAGCCTGCCAAAATAAAGGCTAGGACGTGGCAAGGGAGTGGAGAAATAGTGCAGCTCACAAGAAATAAAAATGCCAAGGATAAATGCCAGGGAAGAATAAAAGTTTAAAATAAAAGGCACTGTTTTCATAAAGAATAAGTAATTTGACCAGAAATAAATTCAGAAGACAGTTTTCAAATGTCAGAGTTATATACGGTTATAACAGCCGTCTGATACAGATAGTAAGTACAAAAATATCTAAATCATTTTAAGGTGGAGTTTATGGCGTTTTTGGTACATGTATGGAAATGATTATATGAAATGGATGTCTGAAGTCATAGGCAACTGGACTCGGCCCCATCTAGATTTTGGCTCCTATGTGAGAGAGTTTGAGCAGTGAATATATATGTACATCTTTATCTGGTTTCTCCTATAGGTTTAACAAGTTTGTCTGAGAGTTAAGCCATCTTCTTACACTATAAATAAATATTCCCATATGTTAATATTCTCTTCATTTATAATCCAAAACTTGAGGTTATTTTGGAGAACTGCTTGTCTCCAGCTATCTATTTTTAAACGTATTAAATCCACCTACAAACCTTTACGATCATTTCCTAGGAAAAACTAAAACATGATCTAGTATTCCTTATTCCCTGGCATGAAATAAATCCCATTGATAGGTGAAGCGTGTAAAATGTTTGCCTAAACTCTGCAGCCCTTCCATATTGACTTTCTTTGATAAATATTAAAGGGCAGAAGGCCGCTTTTGACTTTCCTGGAACTCGAACAATGAGATCTGCCAACATAAGTAAGCAAATCACCCTTATGTCTGTGAGTGAAGTAAAAACAAATAAATAGGTGAACGTTCTTCGTAATAGATGATACTCAAATTCTATGTGCAGCAGCAGCTCTTTCTGCCACGAAGCCAAAGGAGCTGCGAGCCCTTGTATGCCGCTGGATGCTTCTTGGTGGCACATTTGTTCAGAGAAGGTTTTCAACATGTCTGCGCATTGGAGACCTGGGGGCTTGTATTACCAAAAAATTCTGTATAGCTGAATTTTTATGGATTTTAAATATCTTTAATTTAATCAGTCTTACTCTGAATGCATAAGGACATGTAAAAAGTCAGCCAAGGCCCAGAGACTTTGGTACATCTTAAATGTGAAGAACCTGTCTGGTTTACTGTGTTACGCAATAACCACCTTTGGTCATACGTGTCTGTAATGCAGCGTTGGTGTGATACAAGGGGTGTGGCTAGTCCTGTACATAGACTTTCTTGGCCTTCTGCAAGCTAGAGAAGAACATCTTTGGATGATACAGCACTATCTATTTGACAAACTGAATTTCTGCACAGAAACAGAAGGCAATGGCACCCTAGGAAAGTTTCATCTTAGTTTTGTGTCCATTCATTTCTAAAAATAATTTTTACTGTAATTTTAGCTTTTGTTTGCCCTACTGACTTAAGTATTGAGTTCAAAAAATCTCCCTGAAAAATCGCTGGTGTGTCAACTGAAGGACTTTACCTGAATAAATAAATTGTAGCTGCTGCTGCTACACCCTTACAGAACGTAGCCTGGCTGCGCTCTTCTGCGGTGTACGGAGCCCCGGCTGGCCTCGCTGTGCACCGAGGTGCAGATTACTGAACAAGTTATAGACAGCCATTTTCAGCGTGGCCTGATTTATTTTTTTTATTTCAAATCTAACTTACAATCTTTCCATTTTGCAAATGAAGAAACTTTGCTGTAGGAGGGGGTGAAGGCTTTTGTATAACTTTGATTGTCTGGCTGGGAGCTTATCCCACAAGCTTCTTGATTTGTGAAAGGGGAGTAAAACTGTTGCACAATGGAGCACTAAACGATCTGCTCAGATGAATTGTGAGTTTCTGAAGGAAGAGTGTGAATGATGTCTGAATCCACTGCCTGCTGGGGGCTCTTTAGCATGCAGCAACATGCCTGCGGCAGATAAGAGACTGCAATGTGTCCTTCAGCCACGGAAATAATTTTTTCCAAATGGCATCTCTGTCTCTTGGTTTTTAAAATACCTTTTAACTTTACACTTTATACATCTCGGTTCGATTTCTTCTTTCATGTGTTCTCAGGGGGTCATTTCAAATTAAAATGGCTGGCCGTTTAACTGACCCAAATGTAATTTTGAAATAACACAGAGCTTGTGTCAGCTTCTGTCAAACCCCGATCTGAAAATTTCTGCCAACGTTGCTACTGTTTGTGCTAGAATCCATCTTTTTGTGTTGAATCTCTCTGTAGTTTTGTGTAGGAGCACAACTGATGTGTTTTTGTGGACACTAACAGCATCTTTTGTCTTTCCTCCATTTTATTTGAAGTTCCTCCTGAATTCCTGAAGCGGCCTGCAAATATTTATGCTCATGAGTCTATGGACATTGTGTTTGAGTGTGAGGTGACTGGAAGACCTACTCCAACTGTGAAATGGGTCAAGAATGGAGACATGGTGATCCCAAGTGACTACTTCAAAATTGTTGTAAGTATATTGTCTGTTCTGCAGGTTTTTAAGCTGTTGACCTGTCTGTTGGTCCTCTAACACATAGGCATGGAAGCTAGGTTCTTCTATAGGACCAGCTTCCTGTTTTCATACTATTGATCTTTTGGGCCTGGAAGAGAAATGGGTTTTGAAACCTTAAATGCTCTGTGATTCAGTCATTTTACTGAAATGCTAAGGCATGTTGCTTATATTGTATGAGTCTAATTTTTTATAATTTAGATTTTCCATGAGACACACACACACACAATGACAAAACCACATTTTGTTGGTTGAACCTGTGAACACTGACTGACACTGTTTTCTGTGGTCATCTGTGATCAGTGAAAATGCCCCATCTCTGGAAACATCAAAGGTCAGGTTGGACGGGGCTCAGAGCAATCTGATCGAGTTGAAGATGTCCCTGCTCATTGCAGAGGGTTGGACTAGATGACCTTTAAAAGTCCCTTCCAACCCAGACTATTCCAGGATTCTATAAAATCACAATTTCAAACAGGAGTTTAAATATAAATGTAGCTGAATTGTGAATCATGAATTTTGGCGGAGCGGTACTTCTGGAGGGAAATTTTAGATGTAATGAAAGTCATTATTGAGACATGGCTGAGAACTTAATGGTTGTATAATTGGGTATACCTGAGGTTGTAGGGTTGTAACAGTGAGCCATGCAGTTATATTCGTGCTTAAAATATCATAAAAGTGGCTGTGGAAATGTTATGACTTGCCAGTGATATGTGATGCTAGAAAATGATAGCCATTAGTAAGAGCTTCTGCTGCTTTTTGATACCATATAATTTGAGGATTCAATGCAAGAGAGATGAAATCTGACAGGAACTCCAAATATACTTTTCCATGTTACTGTTCAGAAGTTTCTGCTGTTATAGTAATGTGCCATAATAACGCCATTGTTTTTGCAGTTGCAACTCATTTTTAAGTGTTGTGTTTTTCCTTTGCTCTTCAGAAAGAACATAATCTGCAAGTTTTGGGTCTGGTGAAATCCGATGAAGGATTCTATCAGTGCATTGCAGAAAATGATGTTGGAAATGCACAGGCTGGAGCCCAGCTGATAATACTTGACCTCGGTAAGATAAATTGTCACAGTAGAGAGGTGCCAAAAGATGGGGAGGAACAATTTCACGGGACCTGTTCCACAGGTCCCTTTTCCGCAGTTATAGCTCAGCTAGAGTAGGGTGGGTTTTTTAAATCATATGAGTGATTCAGTGTCATCTTCTGTACGCTTCAGGTTACTTAGGAGAATTTCAGGAAATCTATTGTATTCCTTGTATTTTGGAAAATATTTTTAAAATATTTAGTGCAATAATAAACCATAGCCAGAAACCCGAAATACTGTTGCATGCTGAGATTTAAAAAAACAATAACAGGATAGTTGAAATGAAAACCGTAACTGAAATGATAAAACTGAAAAATAAGCGCTTACAGAGCGCACCACAAATGAAGTATTTTACACCGAAGTCATTCCAGTGTCAGAAGCTTTTTTCAGTTATTAGTTTAAAAAGTAGTAAGCTCTGTCATTTCTGCAAACTGACTGCAAAAAATGTTTGAGTTACAGCTGCAGTTTAAGATAAATACTTGTTCTTGTGCTCCAGTCAGTGGAATTGCTAACAATGCTCACCTTGCAATCTCCTGCATTGCATATTTTGGATGTTAAAAGAGAATAATTGCTGTTACGATTAAAGCCCTACTGTCTTCCAGGAAAAAGGTAGTACAAATACCGTTGCTAAGGCATCAGCTTGTTTTGCTGTTTCAGGTCACATAGTTCTTAAAAATAATTTCTAGGAGCATGAGGAAGAAAATTAATAGTAAGGGGGATGATGGGAGAGACAAGTCAGACAAGAAAATATTAATTGCGCACTTTGGGGGGGCTTTTTTGTTGCTTGTCTTTTTGGGTTATTGCTGGACATTATTTCAAAATTCTACTTTCTTTTTCATTTGGATGGAAAGGATTTGGGAGAAACAGTCTTCTGTAAGTCAGAGGCATGACGTAACTTCACACTTGGAATTTTAACAGGTGTGAATCTGCTAGACCTGGTTTTGGCGTTCAACGTACAGAGAGTAAACTGTTATGAGCGTGCCATAAAGAGAGAGATTTTCCATTTCTTTTCTGATTGTAGAGTAGTTGTGCACTTGTAACTTCTGAAGTCTTGTTTGGATATGGGTATGTTTCATTGCTGGCTGAAGAGATGTATGTACTTTCCACAATTATTTGGGGAATGAAAGGTGCCCTCTACTGGATTCAGTAGCTTGAATACTATAGAGCCGTGGGATTCCAACCTCCCAGTAGTGTTAGGCGCCTGGATCCAGGGATGGCCTACTCTTACCAGGTTGCCAGAAAAATTATTAAAAGTGAACTTATTTCTCCTATATGAATGAATCACCTGAGTAGTTTCCAAATCTTCCAAGTGGAAGCATTATTCCATATTTTCCACGTTTGAAAAATACTGAATAATTAACGTACTGGGGTTTTGAAGCCCTGCCCAAGTTTGTATTTTCACCCGGTTCCCAGGAGTGGTTTATGAATTACTATTACTGTTGTTATTTTAGTTCCTGTGGTCTCACTCTTCTTCCTTTCCCTCCCTGCTGTTTGCCCAGTGGTTTCTCCTTCCTGTTCTGCTCTGGCAACCTGTCCTCTTCTGCTGAAGGACTTTGCCTTATAATGCTGTCCTTTTTCTTTTGCATGCTGCCAAAGGATTGTGGATGCAGTGTTGGTGGAGTCTCATTTCGGGTGTAAAGATACACCCCCGAAGTCGTATCGTTCTGTTACATGGCCTGCAGTGTTTTTAACAATGCACTCCCTGTGTAACACTGATGCATTTTAGTTGTTGTTCTCCAACAGTAGAGATGACCACACGGTACATCATTGAAAGTGCATCGTATTTTTTGTTGTTGTTGAGTAGTGGCGTAACAAGTAGTGCGACTAGGAATGAATGTGCTGTGTCTTACTCAGTTGTGATATATGAAAACTGATATAATATACAGAGTCAAAGAAAATACAGGTATTTGTTATTTTAATACCCTCTCACAATATATGAATGGCAAAGAAGGAAACAATATTCATGGAAAGAGGGTGAAGGTGTTGTATATAGTTGTTCTTTCATGGCAGATATCTTGATATGAAAAGGAAAAACATAATTTGACCAGAAGCTATTCTGAACACTTCAGTCATTAATACAGAAAGGTGGTTTTTTTAAAATTCATACTTGCTGATGAGAAATACCTACTTTGCCAATTTGAAAAGTAATTTCAGTAAATAAATGTTGATTGAAGTGTTCATCAAAGTTGTACTTCCCGATTAGCAGTATGTCCCTTCCCTCGCTGTTCTCTGCTTTTTCCTTCCTAAACGGAACTGGCAAACGTCTGGCTACTTACAAACTATTTCCCTTTAGCCCTTTTGCTTAACACATCAAATTGATCCTTAATAAATTAAATCTATATTGGAAAGTAGAAGCCTTATGGAGTTCCTCAGACAGGCCACAAGTATTCTTTATGGACCAGTGTTGAAGAAATGGAGCAAGACTGTTGTGTGTATTGATGGACTTCCAGCACTGATTGTGGTAGAGTTGACAATGAGGAAGGGGCAGTTGGCTGCCATCAAGATGAGTGTGAGTAGTTGGAAAAGGGCGAGTTGCTCAGACTTTGAGGGAGATGTGCTGAGAAAGGTTAAATAGAAATAAACCACTAAAACTGTTTGCACTTTGAATATTAGATCAGAACTCAGTTGTCTCGTTTGTACATTAACTTGGTTCAGTGTAAACCCTTCATACGGAATTCCTCCAGTGCGTTGGGTTTTGCTGCCGAGAACATTGCTGCCTTATCCATAGCTTTACTGAGGTCTAAAGGTGTTTGAGTGGTCTGAAAGTAAAATACCACAGCTGTATTTTCTTCAGTCTTAGCATAATTTTCAAATACAATAGGCGTAAAGTATGCAAAGTGGTTATCTGCTACAACAAAAGCCTTCTGTATTTGGACATTGATTTCTGCCGTTGCAGGAAGCAGTAGTTTGGTGATCCACCTTGTCTTCTGCACACTGACAGTTTTGGTGCGTGAATGTATGTGAGTGTATGTTGTGTGTAGCCACATGGACCGGTGTAAATGCAGACTCTCATCTGCTAGAATAAGTTTAATGTAATTGTTGATCAGACATAAGTTTCTTTTGGGTTGGTCTTATTTGGGGTTAATTCTGAAAAGTTTGCGATATATGTGAAAGTAATTTGTGGAAAATATTAAAGCAAAGAATTAACTGGCTAAAAAAGGGCAATCTGAAGGCTTATTGGAGTGGCTTTTTTATTTTCAAATTGTGTAATTCTCCGTTAATAAGTTTAGAAAAGACGACTGTACTTGAAAATGGATGGGCTGTACAGATTCCATAACTTCTGCGTTTTCTGCAATATGTAGAAGAGAATTGTGGCAGGGAGAGAAGAGATTTTAGGGCAACTGTTTGTAATTGAGAAGGTTGAAAGAGGAGAAGGAGTAGGATTCAGGTAAGTGGTCTGAGCGAAATACTCTTCCACCAGTATCCCCTGTACTTCCCTTCAGGCATAGTCTTGCAAGAGGGTTGGAAAGCATCGCATCTGCTTTCAGAATACGTTGAGATTGGAAATCGTGTCCTTCCCCAGGAGACTAGGTACCTTTGGGAATTTCAGTGGAGTTGGGCTCTGCTGCCTGGTCTGCCTCTTAGGGGGAATTTAAGAAGTACCTCCAGAAAGCGAAGTACCTCAGTGACTGCATTCCCCTGCATTTGCCCTCTGCCAGTGTTTGCAGTCTCAGTGCTCCTTTCTCTGCCTCGTTCATTAAGCGATAGACGGGCTTTTCTTAGGTCCTGCAAATGCCATCACGGAGGACTCCTGCCAATCCCAGCGAGAAGGAAGAACCTAAGTCCTGCCTTGGGAATGACTTTCTCAACAATCTCAAAATTTCTCCCCCTCCTTTTTTACACAACCCCAGCCTTTCTTACTTACAATTAGATCCTGATGGGTCAGCCTCTGACCATCTCAATTACGGATCAGACGTACTAATACGGTCAATTATAACAAAGCTATTTCTTGTCATTGTTCTTACAGCGTTATTTTGTGTGGTCTGTGAAAACCTCAGTAATGGATACATTTAGGTTTTCTTTGTGGAGGTTAAATGCTAGGGGCAAGACTGAAGAGTTGAGGCAGGCCCTGTAACCTGGCCTTTGCCAGTGGATCTGGCGTGGCGCGGGATTGCCATTTGGGGACTGAAAAAAGAACAGGTGGTGATGAGTAAAAGGAGGTGCCGTTGGGGGGGGAGGCAGATGGTTCCCTGTCACCCCTATCTGATAGGCATTTGACAAGTACTCAGGCACCAAAAAAAAAAATAAAAATTAAATGCTGTTTAAAGAAAAATCATAGACTGTAAACAAATATGCCATGTTATTTAAAGAACAATTTCAAAACATTATTTGAGATGCAGTGTATCACCTTCAAAATTCCAAACTAAGTGTAGTATACTGCGTGATTTTTGTACTTTTATACTGCAAAAGTTAGTGTTTGCTGTTCTATGCTGTCCTTGTGAGGTGTATAAGGAGTGAGATCCTGAAGTGAATGAATTGAAGATGCTGCTGGCATCCAGTAGTCAAGATTTTTTGTAGTGGAACTATCCATTTCGTTGAACTTAAATTTTTCATGAAAAATAGTTCATATCCAAGAAAGGATGTCTTGCGTGTGAATAAATATTGCCAGCATGGGAAACAAGGCGGAGGAGTTAGAAGTCTGTGTGTATGTGTGTCTGTGTGTGAGGCCCTTGGGATTGCAGAGGTGTTTCAGGATAGCTCCAAGGGATGGATGCAGGCTCTTTTGGAAGGACGGGATGGGGAAGCCAGGAAGAGGGTTGTGCTGTACGCCACGGGCTGACTCAAATGCACGCAGCTTTGCCTTGGAGAGGGTGATGAGCTGAGAGCTTACGCCTAAGGATCACAGGATGGAAGGGCATCATTGCTGTGCATGTCTGCTAGAGACCAGCTAATCACGGGGAAGAAGCAGACAAAGCCTTCTTTACACAACTGGAGATTGCATACCCTGGTATTTATGTGTCTTTTTTAACCATCTGGTGTGTGCTGGAATGGCAGCTTGGTGGTGTGGCAGGTAATATACTGGCTTTCCGGAGTAGGCTGAAGAGAATTTCTTGACACAGGTTCTGTGTGTCTGACTGGATGACTAGCGGAGGTGGTGTGTTGGACCTGCAATTCAGGAACAAAAAAGGACTGATCAGAGATTCAAAAGTCAGAGCAGCCTTGGCAACAGTGATCACGAGATGCTTGAATTTAGGCTTCTAAGAGAACTCAGCAAAACAACTAGCAGAATTACAGCCTTGGACTTCAAGACAGGAGATTTTTGACTTGTTCAGGGATCTTTTTGGCAGGTTCCCATGGGAGATTGTGTTGATGGGCAAGAGGCAAACCATTTGATCCTGAAGGGCAGTCTTCTCAAAGCGCAAGAATGGTTTATTCCAAAGTGCAGGAGACTGAGCATGCATGTCGAGAAGACCAGAAGGGATAAAGAAGGAGCTCCTAACAGAGCTCAAACACAAAAAGAAAGTACACAGAAGTTGGAAGCAAAGGCAGAAAAGTGAGGAATATTGTCTGGATGTGCAGGGATGGAACTAGGAAAGAAAAAGCTCAGCTGGAGCTGGAACCATTTCAGGGAAAGTTATGGAGCAGAATCCCCTGGAAGCCATGTTATGGGTACATGAAAGAGATGATCATGACTGGGAAAATCCGGCATGGATTTACCAGGGGCAAATGGTGCCCAACTATCCCAGTAGCCTTCTAAGATCAAATGGTTGGCCCTGTTGTCGAGAGGAGAGGAGAGAAGTGGAAATTGTTTATTTTACCTTTAGCAAGGCCTTTGACACCATCTCCAGTAGTATCCCTGCAGCTAAACTGGGGAACTACAGACTGGACAGGTGGCTGGTGGGGCGTGTGAAGCGCTGGCTGGCCCAGCGTCGTGGTGAATGGGAGGAAGACTAACCGGCAGCCCAGGCAATGACCGGCATTACCCAGGGCTTGACACTGGGACAGAGAGGGTTTCATATCTTCATCCGCGGCCTGGGTGAAGGGACAGAGGTCACACGAAGCAGGTTTGTGGGTTATACCAGACTGGGAGGAGCAGTAGACAGACTGGCAGATAGAGGGACCCATCAGGCTGGAGGAGTGGGCTGGTGGGAACCTCAGGGTTCAACACTGACGAACGTGGAGCCAGAGTGACCGCGCACAGTGGTAGGGGCTGGCCACCAACTAAGCGAGCAGCTTTGCAGAAAAGGATTTGATGGGATAGGCAGGAGGTCAAGGGATGTGATTGTTTGTTTCCCCCTTCTTGGCAGTGGTGAGACAGTTTTAAGGTTCCCAACACAAAAAAGACATTGGCATACTGGAGCCCCAGTGGAGACCCACCAAGATAATTAGGGAGCTGGAGCATGTGATGTACTGAGGTGTACTCAGATGTGACTCTGAGAGAAATGAGTTTGATTAATCCTGAAGAATGGAAGCCTAACAACATCTTCTGCTCAACCAGGTGATGGAGGGCATAGAGCAAGTGGAGGAAACAGGAAAAGACTGCAAAAAGGGAATTTCAGATAAGAGAAAAGAGTTTCACGGTCAGGGTAGCTGCAGTCAGAACAGGCTGCCCAGGGAGGTTGTGAAATCTGTTCTTGGAGGTAGTCAAGACACACCTAGACAAGGCCCTGAGTGCCTGGTGGCTCTGCTCTGATCGAGGGGTTGTGCAGGTGAACTCCTGAGATCCCTCCTAACTACTAGTATTCCATGATTCAGAAAAACTGTCGGTCTGAGAGGTGTGAATGGACCCCATTTATCTCTTTGTATATAATATTAATGTAATAGTCAAATTACGACAATTTTGTGGTATGCATTTCCCTGCTGATCTCCTTAGGAGAAACATAAATGTCTGGTATTTCGGCACAGTTTGACATTACAAACCAAATTTGATTAAAGTATAACACCACTTCAGTTGCACTGTATGATATTAATTCCTCTACTGCCTTATATGAATCCTAATTCTGAGAGAGTTTTAAAGACATCATTTATTGACCTAAATTGGTGCTGTTGTGTAATTGAATTCTGTCCAAGACCGTTGCTGCATGAGTAATTCCATTTTTTGTTGATACTTCTCTGCCAGCGTTTGGCCATGAGCTCTCTCAAGCCTGATAGCAGTGAGGTGGCCAGGAGTCCTGGTAGAGAAGGGTAGGGCATGGTGGGGGCTTCCCTGACGCGCAGCGGGGAGAAAAACATCAGAAGTCCGCTCAAGGTTTTTTTGGAGTCAGCCCATTTCAGCTAAGATTGTGCCGAAAATCTGGCATTTCTCTACCGCGAGCGGTATTCGATTGTTTGAGGTTACTTCAGGCTGACACAGACTTGGAGATCTTAGTGGGTCAGATTCCACTCTTAGAAGCTATTTCAGGTCCCCTGGACTGAAGCCCATAAAAAAAAATTTCTGGCTATAATTGTGTTTCCAACTTCTTGTTAGGCAAACTTTGGACCCTTTGTGCTTAACTTGTAGAGTGCCGAACCGTGGCTTTTTGCAGGCTGTTGCTCCACTTTGACAACATGTGCTGAAATTCTAAATGCACCCTTTGGTGCGCTTGCAGCCCCCCTGACTTTGCATTCATTGAAACCTTACGGGCATTTGCCCTACTCCATCATCTGGGTTGTTTAAAAAAATACTGAATCCTATGGAACTCAGCATACCCTTCTGTACACCCCAGTTCAATATCCCTTTTCCTTCTGATATCGAAGCACTGAGAATTATTCTGAGTGGGATTTTCCATCCGGTCGTGAATCCACTTTTGTAGTAGCTTTGTCTGGAACATATTTGCTTGGTATTGAAAATGTCATGCAAGGCAATGTCAAAAGCCTTATTTAAATCAAAATATATGAAATACTCTGTGTTTTCCATATCTGTAAGTTCCATTATTATGTTGTAGGAGGCAAATATGATTTCTTTTTGACAAATTTTGGCTTCTGCTGAAAGAAATCCAAAAGTTGGCACTAACAGGCTTGTGCTCTGATTTGAAGAACTTGGTTGCACTTTTGGGTATTTTCCATATGTAAAAATTTACATAAATTTAACTTCAACCTTTGGTCTGGTTCAAGCCCAGAGGCAGACAACTCACATGTTACTTCAGGACCTATTTTGGATGATTTCACAGATGTCAAATGTTATCTCTCAGACCCTCTCACATCTTACAGAGGTGATTTCTAAGAGTATTTTGTATGCAGTCACATACGGTGAATCAAGAACCTTTATAGTGGTGTTGTCAAGCTAATGCCGTAAATATTTTTCTCAGTCCATGGAATTCTATGGAGTTGTCTGAAACGTGAAAAAAATGCAGGGTATCGTGGATGAAAAAAAAGTCCATTGAATAAAAGAGGAGGACTCTGCTGGGTGTTCTTCCTGAAGACTGTTCTGTTTCTTCGCTCAAACAGAAGTGTCGTCTCATTTGTTTTGTCTAATACAATTTTATTTGTCTTAGTGCAAGGAAAATTGGAAGAGGTCCCCGTGTTTTACATGAGTGGCTTTCAGAAGTCTAAGTGTCCATCAGAGAAGAAATGATTTGTAGATTAAAACTGAATAGTAAGGCTGCAAACCCTTGCAGCCAAGAATTCCCATTTTCTGCAAAGAGGAAAAAGTACTCGCAATAAATGAAGGGTGGCTCTCAGGGGAGCAGGACATCGTGATGAACCCTGAGAGCAGGTCTCTGCAAGGGCACCCAACGCTGCTGGGCCTGACAGCCTGGTGAGATGGGAGAGATCCCGCTGCTCTTCTGGGGAGGGTGGAAAATCCACTGCCATGAGGATCTTTAGAGAGAAGACTAGAAGGGGAATTTCCTCTGCCCTCGAGAAATCTCCCCATTTTCATCTATCATATATCAACATATGGCCATGTGGTTTTTTTACTCAACAGATTCAATGGCTTTGCTTAATGTAAGCACCCACTTGCCATATTAAAACATGATGTTCATACAGTGTTTATCACAGTTTATGTCAAAAGTTGTCCCTCAAATTTAGAAAAGAGTACAGAAGGTTATGGGACTGTGATATTTGAGCCGAATATCGTCTATACAATATATGCCATTTAAAATGGCCTATTAGTGGCAGTTACTGTATGACAAAATCCAAGTCGTTTCCTCGTACACCACTGTTCCGGCACGTGAGCTCTCCACCCTTCTGCGCGCATGCACAGATTCACATCTGTCAGAAGATTTGCATGCAGAAATGCTCATCTTTTTAAATGAAATTCGGCGAAAACTCTAAAAGCAATGAATGTAACAAATACGACCTCAATACTGGTTGCATGGTGAAGCTTATAAAAAATGATGGCATTGCTTGTGTTTAAAGTAGGCAAAAGGTTTTCCAAGCTTGCTGCCTCAGTCACTGACTTAGAATGTCGGAATGGCTCCCTAGGAATGGGAGATGAACAGCTTGTAAGCCTCCCTTGGAAAGTTGTGTTTTAGGAACATAAACAGCATCTGAAATTGCAAACTGACTTTAAACAGTGTTTTGTAAAACCAAAGCCAAGCTCTATTTTGTTACTGATTGTGTACACTTGGTTGCTGATTTTCTGTAAACATAACAGTATGTTCTCCTCTTCAATGCTGAAAGACTTTTTTCATTTTAATTCTGATTTTAATTTACATCACTTAGCTAGTCTTCCTCAGTGAAAGTCGGCATTTATGTTTCTCATGACTGTATGTATGTTCAAAGTTGCCAGAAAGCTGTTTAATTCAGTTAGTTACGTTTCTTGACTCAAGCCCAGGTTAAAAAATTACCTTTATTTATTTATTCCCTCTTTATGGCCCCTGCTTATATATAGTCTTATTGAGAAGTCCAGCTGATTAAACTAAACTGCACCAGATCACAAACTTCCTGAATTTTAACTTCATGAAACTGGGACCTAAACAGCTCTCATATTCTGCGTTCAATAGACTGTTCATGTTTAAAGTTGGCATGCGCTTTAAATAAATTGCTCTAATTTAGATTAAATTAGTAATAGATTAATGTTTGCCAGTGCGTGGTGAATTGCAGGAAGGCATAACAAAATTGATAGGATGCTTTGATTGCGTTTATTAGTTTTCATTTCTTGTTTTATGGCTGTATTTACAGTTGAGTTGGCAAAGAAATGCGAAGCCTCGCGAAGGTGTTCCTATCAGATTGTGTGCACCGTGGCTGAAATTTAAGTCTGCTCGGCGCAAATATGGGTTCCCGTGATTGCTACTTACGCAGTTTTCCTTTGAAACACTTGGACTGCGTCACCTTTTTAGTTTTCATGAGTGAAGTTAATGATTAAAAGGTACTTGGGTTTAAAGAAATTGTATGTCATATTGTAAAGGGAATAATACATAAGGAATACTAGGCGGAGGCAGTGAAAAGCGGTGGTACTATGTTAGTAGTATATATATGAGGTGGCAGTAGTGAAAAGCTTCACTGTATTTTAAGAAACATTTAACAGATATTAATACATGTTTTCTACCCTCCACCTGTACCCATTCTATATTTATTGTACCAGGGCAAAAGTGGAATGATCTAGAACGTGTCTACACTGTACACCAACTGTGAAACAGGATCAAAGGCTTTGAGTCCCAGTTTTGTATCATCTCTTCTGGGTTATCCTGAATTCCCCGTAGAGTTTCTCAGTCCAATAAAAGTCTCTTTGCCACCAGGCAGGCTAGTAAAAGCAAATACCCTTACTGTAATATCACTTACCAAATCCACCAATTTAATTTTCTCTTTATCCTCTTATGTTTTATATAATTGTTGTTTCTATCGGCTTGGCTGCTGCCTCACTAGCTACTGCCTGGCCAGCAGTGGTTATTACCGGGAAGCCAAGCTCTGAAACGCCATTAAGCAAACGTGAGTGTATTCAGTGTGAGGGGCTACAGTTGTTGAGTGACGGTTGCTTGTTCCTTTGACTGTGTACAGCTTCTAGTTAGAGGTGAAAATAAAAATAATCCAGGTGAAGGCCATCAACGGTCTAGGATGCATTAATTGTATCCCGATGGGCGTTTGATTTTGGTGGGGTTTGTTTGTTTGTTTTTTTGGTGAAGAGTGTAATGGCAGGAGTCGCTTTAGCTTGATATCTGTCACGACTACTGAAGGCATTTCCTCTGCCTTTATTATTCATAAACAGGGCTGTGAAGATTGACAGAAGTAGCCTTAATTTGTAATTGATCCTAGCCTCAGGTTGTAAAGGAAAAGATCAGATTTTGTCAGTCTCGCACCAGAGGGGGGAACAAACGTGTGGATATGGCCTTAATTGGTTGCTTATATTTCAAAGTTGCTAAATTATACAGTAATATCAGAGACAGCTGAATGCCATTTGAGAAAAAGAAGAAGGATTGGTTTACAGTTTGGTTGCATGTGTAATTAGATTCGTACAACTGAATACCTGAATCTAGGAAGAGAGTCTCTTTACTTCTGCTGTCGCGTATTTTTCCAGCGGTCTTGCCAAGATAACCTTAATAGGCTTATGGGGCCTATACCATAAGGAAACTAAATAAATCTAACAAATAAATATGAATTTCATTTTTTAAAATGTGCATTCAGTACTGAAACTAGCTGCAAATTGTCACAGTTCTCACTGCACTGGAAATATCCTGGTGTGGTAGTTTCTTCTTTCCTGAATTGTTTCCCCTCTGTTCCCCCCAAAAAAGAACGTATTAATTGTGGAGCCAAAGACGAATGGATTCTGCATGGTTTTCCTGTGGGCACGTTATTGCCGAAGGTGCTAAAGGAAAATAAGGAGGAGGAGGAAAGTCGTACCCGAGCCTGCTTTTCTGAGTCCAAGTCACAGAGCTCATGGGGGGGCTACTGAGTCTCAGCGATGGCTGTTTCACCCTGGGACTAGAGCCAGGGTCCCCTCTCGTTCTCTTCTTCAGCACGGTTTTACATATAACTGCTTTTTAATCTCGCAGGTTGGGAGTTTTTAACAGCGGTCAATGACCAGAGTAATTCACGTTTAAAGCGTTGCATGTGTTGCTGTAGACTTGGCTCATGTGCATGTAGGGAATAACCTCACCTCTTGTGTGCTGTGATTCCCAGGCTCTGTGCTAGGGAAAGAAGCTATATTTTAAAAATGCGGATGGGGTTTACTATTTCTGTTAGAATTAGAAATATGAAGAAGCAAAAGAATATTACCCATCTCTTTAAAAACAGAGAGTATAATATCTTAATTAAGAGTTCCTAAGATTGGCTTGTGTGTCCTTTGTGTGAATTCCCAAACATCCTGATTGATGCTTCATGTAGTTTCTATGGAAGCAGTGGGTCTGAGGTAGGCTGGAAGTGGTAAGCGTATGGTCTTTAACAGAGAAATGCAGTGGGAATTAATATAAAAAATCCCAATACCACATCTCGTAGTGTTGCTGTATACGTGGTTACAGCATGAAAGAGGAAAGGTGGGGTTTGCTTGGCATCTTCTCTCCCTTAAAAAAAATAATCATTTTATGTGTCGACCTAAATGAGAGAAAAATAGATTGCACTAAATCCATATGAGAAACAAGTAGTTAAATAAGTCGATGTTGGAGGGATTAGCAGAAATGAGTACAATTTTGACATACAAACAGCTTGTTCAGTCGCATCTGCTGCAACTTCAGCTTGCCAGAGTTGTTGCGGCGGAGTTGTTCAAAGTGTCAACAGTCCCCACACGGAGGGAAATTATTTTTCTCTTCCAAGTTTTTTCTTGGAGAAAACCAACTCTGTAGGTTCACATTCAGCTAAATCCTGCCTACTGCAGGCACCTGTGGATGGCACGCGTCAGCCGCAGATAGCCTCAGTGGAAAGATGCACTTTTTATCCAGAGGAAACTTTGAGGAGCGTTATGGTCATTTAAATAAAATATTTCGGTTTAAAATCACAGGTTATCAAAGTTATTTACAGGAAGGAGTGCGGGACAGTAGCAGGAATTACAGCTGGTGGATTAGCAACCACAGCTCAAGGATGGGTTGATTTATTGCAGTTTAGGCTGTTACTGAGAAAAGAGAGAAAGAGAGCAATTACCCTGTGGTGTTTCTTAGAAAATACATCCTTAAATAGTCAAGTAGCGTGGTTTGGTCCTGGTACCGGTGTATTGGTACTGCTCTGCTGTCACGGCACCGAGTTAGTCCTAAATCGGCCTGGTTGAAATTCTTAATTATTTGTAGCATTCACAGAATGGGCAGAACTGTGGCCCTGTTGCCCTGGGTGTGCAAAAGCTGGGTGAGCACTGGGCAGCACTGGGAAGACTGGGGATGAAGGCATGGGAGGGGATCTGCTCAAGGTGATAAAATGAGCTATTGGCAGAGTCCCAGGGAAACTTTAGCCTGAGGGAGCAATCTTGCCTAACTCCTTAAATATGCAAATGCCTGCTGGAAAAACTAACACTTTCCAAAAATACACGGTGTTTTTGTTAGTAACTAGTCCATAAAGAGCTTTGCTCAAATGTAGCACATTTGCTTTTGAAATAAAATTATTTCTTTTCTGTTATTATTGAAGTCAAATTACAACGTACAGTTGCAGGCTTTACTGTTCTGGAGAGATTTTTGTTCTGCATAAGAGTTCAAGTTATGAATATTTACATGAAGCGGATAACCTGTACAGGGTTCTTTTGGGGCATTTACGTGTGTATTTGCTGCCTGGGGTTCTAGGTGTGTGCTTCGTTTAGGGGTGTTCGACTCTTTTCTCAAGGAGTGCTCATTAATAAAAAACTTAAATCTTTTTTAAAAATGAAATATTTACTATGGAGTTTTAAGATTGTTATATCCATCATTTTGCGATATGTAGTTACAGTTTGAATTTCTTTCCATTAACAAAATCTCTTTAAAAGTAGTTAGTTTTAAACTCCTCAGGGATAGGTAGAGATATGTTTTTTTTCCTTTTTTATAGCGTGAGTCTCGTGATCAGAATGCACGTGGGGCTTTTTTTTCTTTACATCCTCCCCTGAAGCACCAGTATCTGATCTGAACTGCGGGGCTGTGCCGGGGGTTGTGGGAGAGGCTGCCTGGAATGCGTCAGTGGGGGCTGTCCCACCTTTTTAATGCTTGTTTTAGGAGACAGGAAAAAATCAAATTGTTTCCTGTACACCAAAGCATTTCATCGTGAAACGAAAATGGGAGGAGTGTTTTTTATCGGAATGGATTTTATGACTTCCTTTAAAAAACAGGCTCATGGTCAGAACGTGTTTATCAGTATATTTATATAGTCGCAAATTATTCAGTGCCCGTCAGTGTCCATTTTACATTAGAATATAGAACCAGATGAATGCTTAAAAATCATAATCAGTGGGTATTAGTTACGCATTTGCTTGTTAGGTGTTTTTGGTGGGCTTTTTGCAAGTAGAATGCATTGACTGAAGAGTAGATAACAGTTCTCATTCCCAGTGGTAATGTAAATTAAGCTAAGGCAATTAAAGAAAAAAAAAAAAGGACGTTTTGCCAGTCTACTTCAGGCAAAAAATTTTCAGCATGGAGAAATAAGTAAGCGAGCATCTCCGTTTTATTTTATGAAGAAAATGATGGTTGCTTTTGTTCGGGGGAGGGTCTGTTCCTCAGGATGGGGGAATTGCATTTGGTTTTTTAAGTCTGCTGGGCACAAAGTCGATTCCAAAAGCTGTGTCGGGTTCTTGTCCTCAGTCCTCTCCCTTCTTTGAGACGATCTAGGGAGATTTATGGTTGGACTTGATCATCTTAAAGGTCTTTTCCAACCTAAGTATTCTATGATTCTTGGCTTGTGTGAAAAAGTAGTTAGTTGATTCAGGATGATAAAGCAACAAGAAGTTCTATAGTAGTGAAAAGATGATGATAATAATGTCCAGGTTTAGCTCCTTGAAGAGGCTTCCCCGTAGGTTGAGATGAATGCCCACCTCCCAGGGCAGGAGTGGGAGATGCTCCGGTTGGAGCTGGGTGCTCCTCGTAGCCCGGCTGGGTCCCCTGACGGTGCCACCGTGGTGGATGTCATCTGTGTCCCCTTGGGTAGCTCGCTCAGACTCTTCTTGGCTTCAGGCAACAGTGTCATGGGCAGTTGAGGACATCTCATGGCTCTTCACATCCCAGAGGGAAGTCTAGTTCGGCCACCTACTTTGAACGAGTTCTGGTGTCTGTCATACCCTTTCAGTCCCTCCAGCTCTTGTGGCCTGCACGGGAAGCTGCCTGCCCTTTTTTCTGGATTAACAAGGCAAATTGGCTCTGGGGTCCGGGCCGTAAAGTCCATACAGGGCTTTGTGTCTGGATCTATGGAAGTACAGCCAGTTCTACAGCACACGAGGGGTGGGTGGGAGAGGAGAATCTCTCCATTTCAGCAGACATCAACTCCTGGACAACACCGCCTTGTTTTCCCATCAGTAATTGATTGTGTATTATAGTCAAAAGTAGTTAAAATACTACAGAAGTTAAAAGCATTGGCTTTAATAAGACCAGTGTATAAATGCATAGAAAACGTGCCCAGGGTTGGAAATTGCTGGCGACTTGGAGGTTTCTTTGGGCAGGTGGAGTGGTGGAACAAAGAGCTACTAAGATACTGTTGCCATGTGAACATGCTGTAAAAAAAAAAAAAAAAAAAGAGCCACTGGAAAAATACCATTATCAAAAATTCTACTATTTCTCTGTCCGTTTTGGTACCAAATGTCTTTTATATAAAATGGTAAGCATTGCTAATGGATTTTCAGTTAATCACAGCAAATAATGCATAAAATGCTGCAATATAAAGCATAAAAACCGTGTATGTTTTAGTTCTTGAGCCCGTTGTCCCTGCTCTGTAGTACACCACTGTTACAGTCCTGCAGGCGCCAGGCCCCCTTTCTGGGGTCTGTTCCTCGGCAGATGTGCTGCACGTTTCTGAATGGTTCCTGCAATCTTAATTGTAGAAGTAATTTCAAGGTTAGTAGGCTTTATGCCCAGCTGGCCGCAGTTGTGCTTCCATGTAGGTGTTGCCCTAAATTTCTCAGGTATTTTCTTTTTCTGACGAATTTCCTTATCTAGCACAATGACGCACACAGTTCTGCAGTTTAAATTACCTTCTGAAGTGCAATTTTCTACAGAACTGTTGATATAATTTTGAATTTTCTCTGAAATATTAGATTTTGTTGTCTTTCTACGGTCCCGTCAAGGAGACAGAGATCTGGGTCTCCCACCAGGTAAATGGAGGTGCTGCTGGTTGTCTTTAGGAAATCCAGGAAATGTATGTTCGTTATATACAGCAGAAATTAGTTTAATACACTCTTCTTTCCATGTCTGTTTATTCACTTTCTCAGTTTTGCATCAAAGCACCTCTTAATAGAAGAATTAGGAGTCTGATAGATTTCTTTTAATTAGTTTTTCCAAGGGAAGGAAGTAATTCAGTTATAATAACTGATCTATTGAGACGAAGTACCAACTTCAGCGTTGTGGCCATTTGTCCTGTAAGAACTTATTAGGGCCAGTTAATGTGTTTTTCTTTGGTTATGGTATCATGCAGGGAACTACTGGGAATAACAAGATGATGTCCCTTCTGTCATAAATTAAGCATTGAAGAAGGACGTTAATTTGATATGAGTAAAAATGCGGGGAGGGGGGAAGGAGAGAAAGCAAAATTGTAAAGGATAGTTGTGCAGCATGGACTTACTCATTTTATTATTTCATGCTTATTACATTGCAACCAGCTACTGCTGTATTTTTTGAATACTATGAAGAAAAGAGTACAAAAGAAAATCAGTGGTTTTTTGACTATGACTTTTTGAAGTATCACAGCATCTTAATCCTGATCCAAGCTGAATCCTTCTGTTCTGAAGCCGGATGAATGATAGCCTATACTAAAACTCAAGTTTAGGAAAACAGTGCATTAGGTAAAAGTAAGAAAAATGTTTGAAAGTCTTGATTACGTTTCCAGAATCAGTCATGAAATTTCACGCCCATGCCTGCTCCCCATCCGTTGAATTGCATCTCAGAGTAGTCTTGGATCTCTATGTCTTTGGAATGAAACTGAACTGGAAGATGCACTCTGGTCCCTGTTGGGTGTTCACGGTAAGGGCTAGTCCAAAGTGAAACCTACAGAGTCCATACGATGTGGGTGCTGGGCCCTCAGAATCAGCACCGTCTGGTGCCTCCTCTCCTGCTACCTTCCTATGTAGATGGAGCCTCAACCACGGTTCAGAAACCCCTGACGCTCTCCTTTGACAGGCCAAGTGCAAGGACCTGCACGTGGGTCAGGACAATCCCAAGCACAAATCCAGGCTGGGCGGAGAATGGACGAAGAGCAGCCCTGAGGAGAAGGACTTGGGGGTGTTGGTGGGCGAGAAGCTCGACATGAGCCGGCAACGTGTGCTTGCAGCCCAGAAGGTCTCCCGCAGCCTGGGCTGCATCCCCAGCAGCGTGGGCAGCAGGGCGAGGGGGGGGATTCTGCCCCTTTGCTCCGCTCCGGGGAGACCCCCCTGCAGTGCTGCCTCCAGCGCTGGGGCACCAACAGCAGAAGGAGACGGAGCTGTTGGAGCGGGGCCAGAGGAGGCCCCGGAGATGCTGGGAAGGCTGGAGCCCCTCTGCTGTGAGGACAGGCTGGGAGAGCTGGGGGGGTTCAGCCTGGAGAAGAGAAGGCTCCGGGGAGACCTT
>VYZM01013519.1:426763-484869 GCA_013398915.1 Dromas ardeola
GGGCAGGGGGTGGCACTGGGTGGGCTTTGAGGTCCCTTCCAGCCCGAACCATTCTGTGATTCTGTGACAGGCACTGTGGCTGTGACTCTGCGAGCAGGTAAATATGGCCAGTAAGTAGTTCTTAAAGTGTTTATGCATCTTAATTTAATACATTTCAATGCTACCTTCATGAGGTAGGTTGTAGCAGTGGCATCCTCATTATACATAGGAGGGAGTCAAGGCACAGGGAACTGGACTCGTCCCAGGTCACTCAGATAAGGGCAGCAAAGCTGAAGCAGATAACATTCCTATTCCGCTTTTCCTTTGTGTAGTATATCCGATGGTATAATTGGAATGTTATTGCCCAAAGCAGGAGGAAGCCGTGAATATGCCAATAATGTGCCACAGGAGGAAAAAAGGAGGAAAAAGGAAATCTAAACCGGAGGGGCTGGACAACATGGAAAATATTTCTAATAATTAGCTAACAAATAGAGCATTTCAATGACTAGTTTTCAGGTGTGGCATGTTTGACAGAGTTGTTTTTAAAAGATCACATCAGCATCCTGAAATGATGATGATAGAGTAGCACTATAGACGCACGTTCAAATTGTTTGTTATCTCCCCTCAGTGAATTATGCTAATAGCAGCGGGGGTCATTTTTCCTGCATGATTAAAAGCTGAAGACCACATTAGTGTATCAGACTGGTAGGCACTCATGGCTTTTGCTTCTTCAACTTTACCAGCCTAATGTTGCTAAAATTAAAACATTGTGCTTTTGCCGGTGAAGGGCTCAGTTATAGAAGTCACCGATGGTTGGTTGGTAGGTTGAGTCCAGCTCCTCACGGGTATTTGTGTGCTCCCCAGAATGTTTTGATAAAATAGTTGCTATAGGTGACGTCTGCTCAGAAGAAACCCTTGGAAAGAGCAGCTTGACAGAAGGGACTTGAGAAATCCAGACGTGTGTCGCCACGTCTTTGTTCTGCGCAGCAAAACGAGCTGGGCACCTTCGGTTTGCAAAACACAGGTCTGTAGGGAGACGGGGCCGGGGGAATCTGCTCTTGCGCTGGGCCAGGGGGATTTGCAGCCCAAGTGCACAACGCTACGTGTTGGAATCCCGTAGCAAGTATAGGAACCACGAGTAAAAATAATTGCTAGTGGAAAGTTAAGAAAATCCCACTTTCTCCTTTTTCTGCCTACCTCATCCCGTTGGCAGAGCGCTGGATGCCCTGCAGGGGTTGGGTTTCAGTAGTTGAACATTATCTGTATTTGTTTAGTAGTTTAGACATCGTTCTGTCGCCTAGGTTACTACATAAGCATTAGAAAAATTACTGTGTGAAGCAGAGAAGGAACTGCTTGAATTATTTTGCTTTGTTTTTAACTTATTTTCATTAGCTTCTAAGTTCGTTAGATGCAGACAGATAAATCAACTGACTTTCCTTGACTGTTGATCCAGAATTGAAATTGTATTGCGACAGTTTTAATGTATCCTCTCAGCAACATTTATTCACCCTCAGTCTCCCCTGACGGCAGTGGAGCCCCGGTTTAAGGAGGGATTCATTCTGTGTCAGCTGTTTTACTGAATGATTTCTTTCGAATGCTGCTCAAGACGATGTGTGGTATGTCGACTGTACAGCCTTTGTGTGATGCCAGATTGAACGAGGGCTTGTTCCTGATCCCTTAGAAAAACACAAGCTCAGAAAAACTGATATATCAGCAGAGGTTGAAAAGATGAATCTGTTGTATATGTGCCTGGCGTGCAACAGCGTCCTTCTTTTTCCGTGATCTTAGCCTGACACTTGCTGAATATGCATAGTCTAGGTTTTTTAAAAAAATGAGGTTAACGTGAAGCTGTGCAGGAATAGGCCTGCAAAGAATGATCCAGAGTATAGTTACTTTTTAAAAAAGTGATGAAATATCTGTTAGAAAGAAGAGACTTGTTTTGCATGTTACTTGTTACACCATGCTTAAAAGCTTGAAGTAATAAAGCTGTTCCCTTATTGGCATTAAAACTAATTTTAGTGTAATTACTCATTAACACAGCTCGGCACTGCTGAGCATTCTGCTCACACGGCTGTGTACAAATCAGTTTGTAATGGCACTCAAGGCGTTTTGAGGAAGAATGGGGAAAAAAGGAAGGGAAATAACCTTGTCTTCTAAATACATTCCACAGCTATCAACGGTACCAAATTGCTACCAAGCTGGTATTTAATTGCAGCTTTCAGGGGGGAGTTTTCTTGCCTATTCATTGCTTACCTTACTTGTACGATTTACAAGTCCTTTGTGCTTTTATTTGCTTCACGGTTTATTTTTCAGGCGCCGCTAGTTTTTTGTTGTGTTTGACCGATCCACCTATAATGCTGTCAGAAGGAATATTTCTGGGTCTGAGTCTTGGGCGAGGATAAAACTGGGTTTTTGTTAATCTGGGGAATCTTGGCAGCTCTCCCAGACTCTTCATCTTGCTGCCTGCAGGTCCTTCAAGCACTGCGTGCAGATCACTTAAGCGAAAGATGGATCTTTTTCATTATATAGGAAGACAAATACATGAGTATGTGGGATGCGTTTTAGATTAAGCAGATGAATTTTAAAAATTTATCAGGGGAATAATTTTTATTGTATTTGTATTACATTTTAGCTAAATAGAATGATTTTTAAAGTTAGGTAAGATGTAGCTTTTGTGTCAAGAGCGGGTAATTTGAAGCAAATCAGCCAACAATATTACCAAGGCACGTACGAGAAACCAAAGAATTACTGTAAGGTGATGGAAGATGCGCGCTTTGCATTTGAGTGTGAATAGGTATCCCAGCTCTAAAAAACAACTGCGGTACTGCAGAGTGGCAGCTGGTACTGTTCTTTGGAGTTTTGTTCTTTGGAAGTTCATAGAGAACATAGAGAAATTAATCTTCAGTCGTCCCCGAGCAAAAATGAACAGCTGAAAGGGTGGTTATAAGGAATTTCTGTACTGAACTGGCAACTGCCCGTTCTGCTGGATATGAAGTGTCTTAACTTTCTTTTTAAAAAATGGAGGCGCTTCATATGTTGAGTAATTTAAATAAATGTGTGAAGCCATCAATCAAAGAGTTCACCAGAATGGTTCAGAAGATGCTGCTTTGGAAGGCGTTTGGCTGATGCAGCTGTAAAACACAAGCTTGTTTTTGTAACAGCTTCCCTACAGATTATTCCTCAAACTGTTTTATGGTTTTAAATAATATTAATGTAATTAGTTAATAGAAGGGTAGGAAATTAAAGCTCTCTGCAAGGGGAAAATATTCAACTAAAGTGTGAAGTGAACACAAATTTGAAATGAAATGGAAGTCAATCAGGCAGGCACTCTGGAAAGACGCTGAAAGCTATGGACACCCAGCAGGTGTTTTGCCGAGTACCGTACCTTGGTCCTCAGGGGACACATGATGTGGAAGGAGTGAAGACAGGTCCAGCAAGTAAGTCTCCAGTCCAAGGGAACTATTAACACAGGCTCAAATTTAAACGCGGGAGGAACCTGACTGGTGTAACTGGGACCGTAAGCGTGATATTGAATTGGCACTCGAATTGTCATTTAGGAGCAGAAAGGTGATTGTTGGGAAGATCCCCTGACGCCAGTACTGGGCTCCACGTTCGTCAGTGTTGAACCCTGAGGTTCCCACCAGCCCACTCCTCCAGCCTGGCAGGTCCCTCTCTCTGCCCATCCATTTACTGCTCCCCCCAGTCTGGTATAACCTGCAGACCTGCTGTGAGTGATCTCTGTCCCTTCACCCAGGGCGCTGATGAATATATGAAACCCTCTCTGTCCCAGTATCAAGCCCTGGGTAATTGCCGGTCATTACCTGAGCTGCTGGTTCGTCTTCACCCCATTCACCACGACACTGGATGCCTGCTGGTCCAGCCAGCGCTCCACACGCCTCACCAGCCACCCGTCCAGTCCAGATTCAGCTTTCCTAATCGCACGCCTGCATACCTGGCTGGTGTTTCTGTATTTCGTGTGGTTAGCCATTTTGGTCTCAGGGATCATTCTGGGGAGGAGTTTATCCCTGAAGGTCACCCAGCTCTCCTGGGTTGCCCATAAGGGCAGCTGTCCATGGGATTGCACATGTCCTGTGACCATACTCGGGTTTCTTCTCCTGTAGTTCAGTGTCTTGATTACACCAAATGCCTTCCTCAGTTTCCTTGGGATCTTAAATTCTGCCATCTGAGGGTCATTTCAGCTGAGGATGCCATTGACTATCAAACCTCTAAAAAAAATTTCGTTTTTTATATATAAAAATATTATATTGCCTACAAGAAAGATGGGGAGGGACTTTTTACAGGGGCATGTAGTAATAGGATGAGGGGTAATGGTTTCAAACTGGAAGAGGGAAGATTTAGATTAGACATTAGGAAGAATTTTTTCACTCTGAGGGCGGTGAGCCCCTGGCCCAGGTTGCCCAGAGAAGCTGTGGCTGCCCCATCCCTGGAGGGGTTCAAGGCCAGGTTGGACGGGGCTTGGAGCAACCTGGGCTGGTGGGAGGTGTCCCTGCCCGGGGCAGGGTGTGGAACTGGATGGGCTTTAAGGTCCCTTCCAACCTAAACCATTCTGTGATTTATGAATAGCAGATGTAGGAGAGCATCTCTCCTGCTGGGTCATCCAGCACTGGTGTCAAGAAGTTATCCACAACACGCCTCGGTGCTCGCTGCTCTGGGAAATGGTGATGTTTTAGATTGGAGTAAGCTTTGAGCGGTGACTGTAAGTGCTGATAACTTTATCTAGACCCTTTTCTGCCCCGAGACCCTGCTGCTGCCCCTTGGTATGTGCTGTACCATGGAAGAAGGGGTGAAGCTGTGCAATGATACAGGCTGTACTGAGGAGTCCGCAATGACAAGGTTCACCCTGAGGACACAGGGGCCCTGTCTGAGTCCAGAAGAAGAGCTAAAACGTGGTTCATTTCTGTAAGAAGCCTAATTACAGGAACATAAAAATAGTTTAGATTTTGCAATGAACATAAAATTAATGGTGTAGTCTATTGATCAGAAGGGGGGTGCTGGAGAATACTTAATTGTGGTCTGTGGCTATTACAGTGTGGAAAGGATAATTAAGAAGATATTCCTGAGTACTTGTCTTTCCATGATCTGTATTTTCAGTGCCAAAATATGTATGTTCCAGGCCCTGGGAGTCTCACAGAATACTGTAAAGAAACGGGTATTGAAGTAAAAAGTCTTGATTTTCATATCAAAGAAAGAAGAAACACGTAATTTAAATGTAATGAAGGTGGTGACTGTATTTACAGCAGGAGTTGTTGGGGGAGTGAAACTTTCCCCGTTGACAGGATGGGCAGTGTCAGAGAGAAGAGATGAAAGGTGAATGGGAGCTTGAGCGGGGGTGGGAGATGGGATGGAGCGGTAACGGGCACAGCGGCACGGGAAGGGAGGGAGGACATTGCCAGTGTCCCCATGGAGCTGGGCCTCATTGGTGGTAGTCGTTGCTCAAGAAATACACACTTGTCTTTGAGGTATCGTGTACAGTGGTGTTTCACATGAAACAGTTAAACATTTCATAGCTCTGCCCACATACTTTTATTACATTGTGCAAGTGTGATAATAACAAGTATTTTGTTCTTCCACCATTGTCAGTAGTTGCCTGGGAAATAGAAATAAAAAAATGAGAGTTCTGCAAATTCAAGACCTATGTGCGAGATGATGCTTTGGCTGATTAGGATTTAAAATCAGGTTGTTGCTGATGAGAGATGGTCTCAGTGCAGCTGAGACCTCCTCAGTGTGTCTGCCTGAAGGTTTGGTTGTTCGGATAACGCTTTCTGGGTTAGTCAGGGGTTTTGGGTGCAGTTTTCTCCTTGTCCATCGAGACAGGTCCACGTGTTCTGGTAGTATGTTGGGTGGGGATGCTGCAGCTCTCAACAAAAGCTCTACTAGTCCTGAACTCTTTCTGGGGACAGTCTGAGCCATTTTAGTTAGTTTCCATAATTAATAACTGAATAAAGGTATTTGGCCACATAGATTGCCGTGTGGAAAATGTCATCGGGTGGCTTAAGCTTGGTAAAGAGTTAGGAATCCAGAAAAAAACAGGGTATCCTGAGCTTTAGGGTTTTGTTACTAATTGTGTTTCCTGTAATACTCTGTGGTAATTGGGGTCTAGCTGCTCAGAATATTACTGTTAGATTTACTGGGTGGGTTGCTTTAATAGGATTTGGAGAACAGCTATTTGTACGTTACAGCTTGCACTGTTAACTTGCCAACCCTTTAATGCAATAATCCCGGAGATTTATCCTAGCTTTAAAGTAGTAATACAGGAAGACATACATGACTTACCACAAAAAAGTTTGTAAAGTCATTGTATAATATGAGGCAAGAGTTGTTTTTGCTTTTTAGTATCTTTGTAAAATGATGTCATGTATGTTATGAGAGGGAGGAAAAGCATTGATGGAAAGAAAACTGACCTTAGTGAAAGTTGGGAAAAAAATCTCTATTTCTACTGCCATGCCAGCTCGGTCACCACATCTTACGGCGGGCAGCAGTAGAACCCAACCAGCTCGGAAAGTGCGTACTGAGTGAACTGACGTCAGCCTTTAATTGCACAACCTGGATGAGTTTGCACTTCCTAAATGAATTTTGTGTGTTCCGTCTGTCCTTTTTTTTATGATTGAGGATAGTATAAATTCTGCATATTAATGAAATAAAGTAGAAAATTGGGTCTGGGTGTATTTTTGAATATGTAATGCAAGTTGGGGTTTTTTATTGGTAAACATTTGGTATTACATCTGGTTTACAAAGAGATGACAATATTGTTTGCCGCTGGTATGTCCTCTTACAAGGTCATATTTTATCCTCAGTTTTCACCCTTCCCTTTCCCTTGCCACTTCCATTACAATGGAGATTTGGTCTGCTTGCTCAACAGTGACGTGTCCTTTAGTATTTCCCATTAGTTTTCAGTAGTTACCTTTGCCTGCATGTCAGCCTTCAGTTTAATGGCCTTTTTTGTGTGTGTTCATTTTCTTTTGTTTCCCATCGTGGTTTTGTTTATTTCTTTTGTGTTTTTTTTTCTGTTTTCTTTTTTTTAAACCGTGGTGATGTTTGCCCTTCATATTCCCCAATGTTTGCACATGACAAGATGTTGCCATCCCAACATTACCTCCCACTTCACTGACCAGTGCCACTAATGACCATCTAGCACCAGCTACAACAGGACCGTTGCCTTCAGCCCCGCGGGACGTCGTGGCCACCCTTGTCTCCACTCGCTTCATCAGACTGACGTGGCGGACGCCTGTATCCGACCCTCAGGGCGACAACCTCACCTATTCAATCTTCTACACCAAGGAAGGTATAAACAGGTAAAGAGCTCCACGTGTAAAATGGGTCGTGCTCTTTCGTGATTCTTCTTCACACTGGCTTTGCTTAGAAGCACGATAAACCTGAAGTCTCTTAATGCTCAAAGTCCTACAGGCTGCGTAGTCCCGGGGGTTGCGTTCCCTTCCCTCCTGCACCCCCGTGAGAGGAAGAGCATTTTTATTTGCCTCATTGCTGCATATACGGATTCTTACAGGCAATGCTTGTCCATGTGTTTGTTTGACTGCAGACAGTTGCTACCTGCTTTTAGCAGACTGCTTCGAGACTCAGAGCAAGCGTAGACTGTAACACCTCTTCGGGAACACTGACACTGCTATAAATGCCATCCACAGCGGGCACAGAAACATCCTCCAGATAATCCATGTGCTATTGCGAGCGAGCAGCCACTTCAGGCTTTAAAACTCTGTCACTGTAGTCTGATCCTAGAGAGAACCACGTCGTAGGGCTTGGTTAAATGTTGTGGTAGGGGTTGGTTAAATGTTGATTCTCTCCTAGTAATCCCTGCAAATAGAAATTTCATGAACATGAAGCATCCGTGAGTTTTTAACCTATTATCCCAGTGGTTTAGTTCAGTCTACCCTTTTTCTTACTGACGGGATCTACTGCTCAGAATTAGTTTCAAATTGTTGTGGTAAGTTTGAAGAAGTTGGAGCTAGCAATCATTTTGAGCAGTGCTTAATTACTTGCAAATTAGCTTGCTTATCAGATTTATTCCTCAAGAGAAAATGATCTGCCCGCTTACTGAGTAGAGCGTGAGACTCAAAGTTAAGAAAGTCATTTGAAGAGAACATAAAACGCACTGCTGCTTGTGGTGAATTGCCACTCTTTCTTGATTCTGTGGCTAGACATCACATCATGTCCAGGCTCATGACAATTAATTGAGGCGATTAGTAAAATTCTCTTTGCTTCACAAATGCTGTTTTTCCTACTACTTGCCTTACTTTGGTAATATTCATTCTTACTGGAGATATTTTAAGTGAGACAGGGAAAAAGGTGGGATCTTGCAGCCATTCTTGTTTCTTGCCTCTCCTCCTTCGCGTTCCTGTTGTAACCGCTCTACCCACTGGGGTTTCAGACAGTGATTTGCTTGAGATACCTCCATGCCTCTCCCTCTACTGGGTCTTGCTTTCGAGGAAACAAAAGGCATCCCCTTCCACTACGTACAAGACTGCAGAAGAATATTCCTCTTGGGCCAAAAGCATGTGCAGAACAAAGGGCGTCTCATAATTTGTGGTGGATAAATGAGGAAATTACAGGACAATCTGCAGAAATGGCTGTTTCCAGTCCTTGCACAGCAGCCCTCCGGGCCTGGGTTAATGTAGTCCCTGGAAGGTTTACACAGCAAACTGCTTAAGCTGGTGCTTATGTGTAGCAGGTGCTTTCATTGACTTCAATGAGATCTTTGTTTGCTTAGGTGTCCTTCTGGAGCAGGGTTCACAGTAGGTTCTGAAAGCCTTTTATTACCACGTACTTGCGGTTTTCTGAGCTTCACCAGTCCTTTGCGTTTTGGAAGTTTTTTTCTTATGCCTCATAAAGACAGTTGGTATCACTCATTTCACAGCCCGGTATGAAAATACTGTGAAATCCTGCCATTGGACCTGGATTTAGAGAATGAGAACAATAAAATTTAAAAAAAAAAAAAAAGGAAAGAAAAAAATTCTGTTTACCACTGTGATGTTACCTGGTACTTTTTGACCAGTTGGTTGGGCCTTGTGGAACTGTTGGTTGGTGGTTGAAAAAAGAAGTAGATGAGCCTGTCACAGACAACTAAGCGGTCAGAAATCAGAAAATTTTGAAGTCGAGCTTGGATGTGCAACCCTCCTTTCTTTTTCAGTGTTGTAAAACACTGCTTAAATGATCGCTTTGTAGTCCTTGAATTCTACATGATCATGTAGCTTTGCTGTGGCTTTAAGCACGTATGTGCCATCTCCTCATACTATTAGATTTTCGCCTACATGTACCACTTCCATTGCATGTGTTACTGGATCCTTTTAGCAACTGAGCATTGTCTCTTCCTCGCTTGTGTTTGAGCAGTGATCAAACTACGTATTTGATTTTATTTGCCTTTTAAACCAGGCTTGTGAAAAATGAAGAAAAAAAACCCAACCTAATATGGCATGGCTTAGCAAGGTATTCTGACATCTCTAAAGCCATCTTTAAAGAGCTGTATAGAGTCATCTTCACGTTGGGAATTGTCGGAGCACTTAAATCCCTCTGTAGTGTACGAGGTGTGCGGTTCCTCAGGTATCACCTGCCTCAGCCACCACTGATTTACGTTCCTTTTAGTTTTCTCTGTTGAGTGAAAGGAGACACACACAGAAACGTGGTAAGGTGTTCCTTAACTTTGCCCTTTGGACGTATTTAGAGGATTGCAAGATGCCTGGAACGTGATTTTCCCACCGGTAATTATGGGGTGCTCCTGCGAAAGGCTCTTCCTCTGCCCCGTGCCTACCCTTTACGCCGCCAGCAGCTCCAGCTGCCAAGAGGTGCCTCCTGCCCTCTGCCCCCGCCCCAGAGAAATGCTGTATTTCACCTTTGAAACTTGGTGTCTGCTTGCAGAAAAACATTGGCCCCTAAGTTGAATATTACAGAAGATTTGTAAGCAGCAGCAAACAAGGAATTACAGCAAAAATGCAAATGCTGCCAAAGTTGTAGGAAATTTATTACTTCTGCAATGATGAAAGGTGGTTCTGGTAGTGTATGTAGTGTCTGCTGAGGAGGAGTGCATGAGAACGAAGGTCTGTAGGGCTGGGAGGTTACTCTTTAACAGAGAAACTGAAACTATCCATGGCAGAGCAGCATTTCAGAGCATGGAAACCAGCGCGTTTCTGCTTCTTTCACTGGCTACAGAATGTCACCAGCTGGTGGCATCTCTTCATGTTGGCTTGATGGTGTCAGAGAGGCTTTTATTGAGGGAACTGCGTGGGAATGAAGTGTCTCATGGCTTTATGGGCACGCCTCTAGAAGAACTCAAGTCGCCTGATGAGATAAAAATGACTGTCTGCCTTATGGATTGTACAGTTACCTGGTTATTTCACCCTTGCATTAGGTATTCCAAATTTAAGGTTGTTCCCTGAAAAGGGTATGAAAATTCAAAGGTGTTGGGGGGGGCAAAGGGAGGTTTAATTTTGTGAAACTTCAGACAGGCACACAGGCAGAGCTCCAAACTTTCCGAATTTGGCCAAAAATAAAAGAAATAGCTAGCACATTGCTGGTACAAGGTGGTACATCACACGTGTGAGATAGTCAAATAATATTAAACCCAGGGTTCACCGTAGTGTGCTTCAAATGCAGAAAATGGAGTTTAATTGTGTGTAATCACAGTGTCAAAACGTCTGCGAGCTCCGCGTCAGGCTCTCCAGCTGGCACGGGCCACCCGCCCTTCCTAACTGTGCCCGGAAGGTTGTGTTTTATTAGAAGTGTAACGTTAACCTTCACGTTTCCAGATTAACACTTGTCTCTGCTTTTGAACCGCAGGCTTTTTCCCTTAGGTACTTGATAGCTATTTTAAACCTTAACTCTAGTTTCCAAAGCTCTTTAATTGGGATTAAGCTGGAGTGAGTTAGAATAGTCTTAATGTTCAGTAGGTAATAGAGTTATTTGTATAGCCCATCTGCTTTGGTACCTGTTATCCCTACCTAAACACATCACAGCTCGTAAAAGGTGCTCAAGGCGCCCTAAGAAAGGGCATAAATGAGAGGCTCAGGTAGCACTTAATTAGATTAATCTCAACGTATTTTTAACATAGTGTTATGAGGGAAGGCACAATTCCTAGTTATTACTGAAAATTGCAATACTTCGATGTGTCTATTTATTTTTTGATAAATGTTGTCTTTCCGTTAAAAAAAAAAATCAAATTTTTTTGGTAATGTTAAATAATAACCTTGGATTGCTGGGGTTTCTTTTCTTAGATAAAATCAGTGAGCGCGTTTACACTTGAGGCAGAAAATGCAATATATTTTGCATGTCAATGGGAGACAAATGTTATTCCACAGCTGTGAATCAGTTGGCACTTACGCTGGGTTTGCAAATACCATCGTTGTATCTAAGACACATCTTAAAGGAAACTATCCATTTGAAAATGCGTTTTCAAGCAAACATTGTACCCTAGCTAGAACTGGAAAAGTCAGTGAGGGAAAATATTTATCTTTTTCCCTGCCCCCCCAGTTTCATTCTGTGGGGGGTATGATATTTCTTAAGCGTGTGTCTCGCTTCTCTGTCAGCTGCTTTCTTGCAAAAAATACTTTATAAACATTAGAAGAAGAAAAATCTTTTGTAACCATTTTTAATTCAAATATGCTATAGTGGTGCTCCTCATTTAACAATGGAAATTTAAAAAGATATCTGGAATAAATTAAGCTGCGTATGCAATGCCTTTTTAGCTCAACTTCCATGAAGGAGAACATTCTAGAAAATGTGTTTAACTCGATCTTTAGTTACAGGAAGGGTATTGTTTCCCTCGGTATAGATACAGTGTAATAGCGCAGAAATCAACAGGGATTTCGAAATGTTTTCAACCAAGTTATGCTAAATCAACTGTACTGGTTGACTTTAAAGGAAATAAATTAAAAACGGGGCTTTTGGCATCATATTTCCATGGTATAAACTAAAGCATAATGGCTGGAAGGTAGGAAAGGGGAGACTGTGGAATAATTTTGCCTGGGCTCCTGCATTAAAAATGATTTAATAGCAGCTAATCATCGGGCTGAGAGTCGTCTGCCCTCTGCTGTAGAGCCGAACAAAGTCTAGCAGACAAAAGGGAAAGAATTGTATTCAGAGCAGTTCCATTTTCCCTTTATTTTCTCAGTGGGGAAGTTTTTGATTTCTTCTTTTGTCATCCTGCTTTGGTGTGGATTTTCAGGGCACAGAGCGCCCCTTTGCGCGGCAGCGCAGTGTGTAGGTGTCGCTGCCCAAGCCGGGCTCCCTGCAAGTTCACGTGAGAACAGCAATGGCTTGGAAATAAAAGCTGCAGTTAGTTGATGATTAATCTTTTAATCTTCCCCTCAATCCAGAGCTTGATAAGAACTGATGGAGTTTCCCGCACGGAAAACTGTGGTTCCCAGGGTGAAGCCCCAGCTCCCCGTGACTGAGGGTGCAATGGAGGATCTCCGAACGCAGGGCAATAATCCTGCCACTCGCCCCAGCACCCAGAGTGCCTTATCCCAGATGGATTGCGGCTTTTGGCTTGCAAAATGTCGGCCTTTTTTTAGCTGGCAGACAAGCAGGGGGGTCCCACAGCCTGGAGGTGCGCACCCTCACACCGGGCTGGGGACGGTGCGAGAGGAACCGGTGCTGGGGGCTGCTTCATCGGGGACAAGGGACAGGCAGACGCTGCCTTGTCTTGACTCCACTACTTGTGTGGCAATGGCGTAAATGCCCCAGCTGTCTGCCTGGGCGGAGGCGAGCCAGAGCCCCTGGGTGTTTTTAACAAATCTAAATATTAGGGAGGAACTGAAGTAAAGTTTGGAGGTGGAAGAATACATTAAAACAGCTGCTTTGAAAAATACACAAAAAGCAGCCCCACAATATTAACAAAAAATGCCTTAAATCTCCCCAGACTCTGCATGCTGCTTAAATATTTTTTTCTTCTGCCTTCAGAGTAGTAGGATAAACTGTCACTATGAATTATTGCATGCTGTTATGGGAATAACAAAGAAACTACTTAGAATTTTGTGATGTCGAGTGTAATTTATTCTTTTACTTCAGTACATTTTTTTTTTTCAAAGAGAAGTTACAAAATTAGCTGTTTGTCACCAGCAATTTTGGCATATTATTGTTTTATTGCGTACTCTGTGCTGTATAAATAACCACATCATTAACACATTAGATACATTCAAACGGGATACATCTTAGTAGCAACTAGTCCTTTATTTGCCCCTCAAAAACCGTCTTACTAATCAATGACTGTTTCTATGCCCAACCCTTTGGTTTCCTAAAGGGAACGTGTTGAAAATACAAGTCGTCCTGGAGAGACACAAGTGACAATCCAGAACCTGATGCCAGAAACAGTTTATGTCTTTCGCGTTGTGGCTCAGAACAAGCACGGCCCCGGTGAGAGCTCCGCGCCGCTGAAGGTGGCAACCCAGCCTGAGGGTAAGCCGGAAATATTGTGAGCCTTCTTGACTTTGGGATCGATTTTGTTTGTTTGTTTTCCCCATTCATGACCTTTCCCAGAATAAGTTGGTATTCTTCAAAGTAGCACTTCCCGACCGTAGTTTCAAAATGATTTTCCAAGCCACTGTGTTGGTGTGCTTACATGATCTATTCTCGGCCTTGAGGAGAACTGATCAGACATTACTAGTTAAATTCTCTAAAGTTTCTGTTACAAAATAAATACTTTTAAATTGTCCTTAACTGAAAGAGAAAAAAAGAAAACTTTAGGAAAAAGCAAAGTGTGTCATTTGTTAGGATAATTCATGTCAAAATGAATTTAACCCAGGGAACAGGATCTCCTTCAGAAATTTGGTCCCACCTTTAGAACCCCAATGAATCCATGTGAAATTCTGAAATGTGAAAAAATACCCATCTTTTAACTGGGGTTGATTAATAGTGAAGTTGATGTGAAAATAATTAGCTACTGATGATGTAAATGGTTAGACTTGGCGACTAGCAGTTCCATGCGTACATTTCAGTTCAGCTTCCTGGTCCAGCACCCAATATCCGAGCGTACGCCAGCTCACCCACCTCCGTTACTGTCTCCTGGGAAACCCCGCTGGCTGGCAATGGAGAAATCCAGAACTACAAGCTCTACTACATGGAGAAAGGACAGGACACTGAACAGGTACAGAGCTGGCTCTTCCTGCCTGATACATGATGCCGTTAACAGCCTTCTGTCTTTTATTATGGTTTTACCTTAAATTTCTAGAAACACCTTGTGAAGTGTTCATTTTTCTGATAGACTGAATCCTTTGGCCTAAAATACAGAAATACTTAAAATTAAAAATCCAGCATGAAATCTATATGTCTTGGAATTAAAACAGTATCTTATGTGATGGCTTAGTTAGGTATTCAAGGAGCATTTGGGGATGTCCATCATACCACAAGAGAAGAACTCAATAATGGTTATATCATCATTTAGCAGTTCTGGTGCAGATAGTGTAAAGGATGTTTGCATGGTTTTTGGAGGTTGGCTGGTTTTATTTTAGTAAAGTAGGCTGAATACTGATTTTAGCATCATCCTTCAACTGAACTGTCCTTGCTTCTTGAGTTCTTTTATCCAGTGATGGATATTTTGGTAGTGATGTCTAATTGATTAAATTTTCTTATTATTCTACTGGAAAAAATCCAGGATGTTCTGTACAAATATAGGTTGCCACCTGAGAATAATCACAATTTTGGGATGATTAATCCCAGTCATTTAATTATCCGTCTGATTGCATATGACTATGATTCCAGGTTTAAAAAAAGCTAAGGGAAGAATATTTTTTATAGCATTTAAAATAATTTTTGACATCCATTTTTAAATAGGGAAGTTGCAGTCCTTAGATCATAGAATCATAGAATGGTTTGGGTTGGGAGGAACCTTAAAGATCATCCAGTGCCACCCCCTGCCCTGGGCAGGGACACCTCCCACCAGCCCAGGTTGCTCCAATCCCTGTCCAACCTGGCCTTGAACCTCTCCAGGGATGGGGCAGCCACAGCGTCTCTGGGCAACCTGGGCCAGGGGCTCACCCCCCTCACAGCCAAGAATTTCTGCCCGAGATCTCACCTCAGTCTCCCCTCTTTCATCGTCAAACCCTTCCCCCTCGTCCCATGGCTCCCCTCCCTGACCCAGAGTCCCTCCCCAGCTTTCCTGGAGCCCCTTGAGGGACTGGAAGGGGCTCGAAGGTCTCCCCGGAGCCTTCTCTTCTCCAGGCTGAACCCCCCCAGCTCTCTCAGCCTGTCCTCACAGCAGAGGAGCTCTAGCCCCCTGATCATCTCCGGGGCCTCCTCTGGACCCTCTCCAACAGCTCCGTGTCCTTGTGCTGAGGACTCCAAAGCTGAGTGCAGCACTCCAGGTCGGGTCTCATGAGAGCAGAGCAGAGCGGCAGAATCCGCCCCCTCGCCCTGCTGCCCACGCTGCTGGGGATGCAGCCCAGGCTGCAGGGGGCCTTCTGGGCTGCAAGCACACGTTGCCGGCTCATGTTGAGCTTCTCGCCCACCAACACCCCCAGGTTCTTCTCCTCAGCGCTGCTCTTCGTCCATTCTTCGCCCAGGCTGGATTTGTGCTTGGGATTGTCCTGACCCACGTGCAGGACCATGCAGTTGGCCTGGTTGAACTTCATGAGGTTCCCATGGGCCCACCTCTTCAAGCCTGTCCAGCTCCCCCTGGATGGCATTCCTTCCCTCCAGTGTGTTGACCGTGCCACACAGCTTGGTGTCATCGGCAAACTTGCTGAGGCTGAACTCGATTCCACTGTCCATGTTGCTGACAAAGATGTTAAACAGCACCAGTCCCGGTACCGACCTCTGAGGAACACCACTCGTCACTGGTTCCTTTTGGATATTGAGCCATTGACTGCAACCCTTATGGTGTGGCCATCCAGCCAGTTCCTTATCCACTGAGTGGTCCATCCATCACATCCATTCCTCTCCAATTTAGAGACAAGATAAAATGTCATTTTCTACTTCTGCATCCCACTGTTCAAAACACAATAATTATTTCTAGTAATAGAGGAGTTTGCACAATCACTTTCCATTTACAGAACCAGTGGCCACGGTATGATTTAGGGCAGACAGGTAGTGCCTTCTCTTGCAAGCTCACTGTGGGCATCTTCACAAGTCCTGGCTGTATATAAACTGTGCGTTTGATCTGCAGGGGCCACAGAAAGGTGTCGTTCTGCTTGTGGCTTTATTACTGCACTGAAAGTCTAAGACCTTTGTAATAATTGCAGACCTGCTTCTGACCTTGACTTGTTCGTGTGTTTGTTTATGAACAGGATGTTGATGTAGGAGGACTCTCCTACACCATTAGCGGATTAAAGAAATACACAGAGTATAGTTTCCGAGTGGTAGCTTACAATAAACATGGTCCTGGAGTCTCGACCCAAGATGTGGTTGTACGAACACTGTCAGACGGTAAGCTGCTTTATTCCAATTATTTTTTTTTTTGGCAGGAATTATGTGGCAATTTCCTTTAAGTGAATTTTTAACCAGGAAGACTTCTGTGGGTTTTGTTCATTGTTGCCCTATTTTATTAATAATGTAGTTGTTGTGTATGGCCATGCATGCTGAAAGTTCCCCCGGAGGCTTTCCAAATTAGGTGAAAGAAAATTACTGTACCTGATTCTGATTACGAAACAACTGTGTCCTTCATTTCAACATCAGTAGTTTATTTCATGGGTTATTGAGTCTACAAAGTATTAAGAGTGGACAGAAACACAATTAAATTGAAGTCAATGACTCCAAATTATTTTTTAGCTTCTATAATATTTTTACATACGAGCAGACTTTTGCTCCTGGAGTGTTTTTATTTTAATTGTGGTTGTATGGGAAAATGATGCCTGTTTTTGGACTCCAGCACTACTAAATCAATTGCATATAATAATGAAAGCAGGAAGTAGTAACACTATTTTCTGTAAGGCAAATAAAGAGGTAACGTGAGCAAATATAGACGTATGAAGAATTGCAGAATGATCAGAGTTAATGTTAACTTTTGATTTTTCTAAAGAAGTTAAATTATATATAAGAACAGTCAGACCAAAAAATGAGCCTAGCCTGGAATCCTCTCTCCAGTAGTGGCCAAAAGCAGAGCAGATGAGCAGAGAGGAATATTGTCCTGGATTCGCTCTGCGTCCAAACGTTTGTTGCTCCAAGACTTCTTCACTGTGCAGTGGTTTCTGTGTATTTACTAACTCAGTTTCTCTTCCATGAAACCCTGTCAGCATCCCCTTTAACCCACGTCAGCTTTTAGACCCACAGCATCAAGTAGAGAAGGATTCTACAAATAAATTTTCTGTGAAAACTCATGCCCTTTTGTCTGTTTTGGACCTGCTGTATGTTAGTGTCACCTGTTGCCCGTAGCTGTACTGCCTGAAAGGGCGAATAATCAGTGTGCACCAGCCCTCTCTGTCCCAGTCCTCACTTTCTAGACCTTTGCTGTATTCTCCCTCATTCGTCTCTTTCCCAGATCCCAAAGCCTCAGAAGGGATTATCCATTTCTGTCGTGGAAGCTGTTTCAACCCTCAGTGCCCTTTTCTGAACTTTTCCTAGGCTTCTTTTCTCCTGCATGCTTGCAAAATTGGAGGTAGAGGGGACTAAAAGTGTATCAAGGATGCAAGTGTGTAGTTGCTGGCATTTGACTGACTTTTTGGTTCATTCTGAGCGCTGAGATGACATTTTTGGGGTAGAATGATGTTGGTGGACTTGGTCTGCTTAGAGCCATCATTTTGCATATCGAGGCAGGTTCATTTTTCCCATGCGTGTGACTTGTTCTACCGTGCATTTCATCTGTCACTTTAACACCCAGGCACAAAATGTCCTGAAGTCTTTCTGCAGTTCCTTACCATCGGATCTTGTCTGTACTGACATTTGTCACCTCGCTGCTCATCCTCATTTCATCACTTACGAGTGTGTTGAGCAACAGGGGTCTCGGGGCATACCATGGTGGAGCCCCCACAGGTCACCTCCCACCACGTACGTTCCTACCTTCTCTTTCCTTTCTTTTAGCCGGTTGTTTACTCAGGCAAGGACTTCTCTCCTGTCCCCTCGTTGCTTCGATTCTTAGGAGCCCTCCAGCAGGTTTGCGATGGGAGATTTCCTTTTAAAAAGTGGCAAATATGCGTTATTACTCCGTGTAGCTAGGAATTTCATGCTTTATTGTAGCTTCAGTTTATTTGCCTAATACAGGTTTCTGACTTACTACTTGAAGTTTCTCAAATGGAACCCCTTTTCTAAAGACTGGCATCAAATTTCCCATCTCCCAGTATCGAGGTAACTTGTGGGAGGTTACAGCCTGCTGTAAGTCACGCAAACGTTTTGGTCCCAAGCTCCTTGAGAAATCCCGGACGAATAGCATCGGAGCCTGGCAACACGCTGCTGTTCGTTCTCTCTGACTCTTCCATAATCCTCTCTATTGACATTTCTGTTTTAGAGATTCTGTAAGTCCCTTGTACAGGGTGTCATGGAAACCTCTCCTCTTCCTTTCGCTCAGTACAAACGCAAAGAAGGTAGTTGTGTGGCTTAATTTCTTTTCTTTTTCTGTCATACTCTGAGCATTTACTAACTCTACAATTTCTCTAAAGGCATTCCAGCTCTGTATTTGTTTGAAGAAGAATTTATTATTAGTTGTGATGTCATTTTCAAGTTTTCCTGAAGTTCTTTCTGGCCTGACTTAGGTTTTGACATTTAACCTATGGGTATTTATTTTCTACAGCTTTCTGAAAGATGTCATCTTGCTTCTAACAGTCTTATAACCCTGCTGCTTAACCGTGCCTTTCTTCCCTTCAATCTGTCAAATCTTTCCAGATGAACGATGCACATTTTCTTCTTGTGTTTTCTTATTGTGGTGTCTGTAAACAATCTCCATGTTTCCTGAGGGATTTCTCTCTAAGCACCTTTAGCTTCTATTTAACAAGCTGCCTTGGTTTTATGTAGGTTTTTGCTCCTAATCTAAGTATGTTACGGTGGTTTGTTGCAGGATAGCTCTTTGGGTATTACAGTTTGAACCAAGGATTGCTTCTCTTCTCGTGTCTTACTGGTCTAGAGGAAGCAATCACGTATCTCATCAGTAATCTCTGCACCACTCTACAACGTACCAAACTGGGCTCTGCCTTTCCTCGCGAAGCCCATAGGAAATCCATTTTATCTGCTGGCCTGGTTAAGTTCATAGTCTGATCTGAGTCTAAGCCTACTTTGACATAAAATGAACTGTGCATATGGTGAGATATGTGTATATGAATATATTTACATATGTGTATCCTTCCCTGTGTCCTACTGATTGTCTTTCATCACGTCTGCAATATATGCATTAATTATTAATCCCTCCTTGTGAAACCCATAACTTATTTTTAGGTTGTTCTGAAAGTAGGCACCAACTGCGTAAAACAAACAGCAAAAAACCCCTTAGCTTTATTTCATTTCCTTCTCTTAATCTGTGTTCTTGCTTTTTGAAGGACATAGCACTTTAATCCCTTGGTCTGATGATTTCAGACGCAGTCCAGTTGGCAAGAGAGAAGGAAAACCAAATCCTCGTTGTCTCCATTTGTGTTGTGGGCTAGTGGGAGAGGGGTATTTGTTTAACCACACCGCGGTGTGCCTTTCACTTACCGCAGGCCACTTTCACTGTATGCGCTCAGGAGTGTTTTCGTAGGCATTGTTGTGGCTGGTGTGAGTTATTTGGAAAATGCATTATTCAGGCTGGAACAATCTTGAGCCCTGTTGTGCCGCGTGCCTGTCCTTGTGCTTTGTTGAAGCCTCACCTTCCTGTCAGGGAACCTTTATCTCTGCCTTTGAGCAAATGATGTTTGTGAGGCTGAAGGGCCATGACGAGGATTTCCTCCGTCTGAGGTTCTCTCCTACATTGCCTGTTTGTCTAACGGAGCTTCGCTACAGCTGGTAAAGAGCTAACAAGGAGTGGAAGTTTAGAAGCAGGAAGTATCTTTGCAATGCACTTCACCTCTTCAGTAACACAGCGACGCGTTGACTCTTGAGTTTTGAGTTGACTCTTGAGTTTTTCCTGTTGCAGAAAGTCATGATAACAAAAAACATGGCTAGAATTTTAAATGTGGGTTCCCAGAATCCAGCACGTAAATTAAAGACTACTTGATTTTGAGAAGTACTGAATGTGCTCTTTTCTCAGAGTTTATGGGAAGTACCTTTAAATTTAAGACATTTTTTATTTAGATACCTGTGATAAGTGAAGACCTGAATAAAAATTGAGTTTGTTCTTTGTGATGAGAATCCGTAAACCTCCTAAGCGGGGTCACTGTATGTCATAAAGTATCTGGTAGAATTTTGGAGTTGCTTTATATAGTCTCTTAAACCAGAAAGGTTTGTACTTTCATAATGAATGATAGCAGAGAGTGGTTGTGTATGGAAGTATTGATATGGTATATGGAAATTTTTGAGTTCTAATTCTGTTAATGTTTCTAGTCCCCAGTGCTCCACCACAGAATCTAACGCTGGAGGTACGGAATTCCAAGGTAAGATGTGGAGAATTTCCCATTGGTAGTGGGTAAATAAAAGGTTGGTGGATCTTACATCGACCAAATTTTACAGGTGCTTTGGGTCTCTTTTCTACCATGCTGCTTTTCAGCTCTTTGTGCATGAGCTGCCCAACAGGAGAATACCTGAACGTGGGGCTTGCAGCGTTAGAAACTCCAGTCCAGCTGTGGGTTGTACATCATGGGATGCAGCGAGGACAGTGACAATGTACCAAAGCGTGGAGGCTAATTATGAATGAGGTTTAATCAGGCTCAAAAGCCTGACGCCTGAAGCACCAGAGGTTGAATGTGTTCCTGTTGATGAACTGTTGCTTACAGCGCGTGTGCATACAAACTACGTTTATAGTGTCCTGGGCACTTTAAAAGAGAAAATTATATACTTAGTCATTACGAGTTTAGTGATTATGATTGGAGATTTTTTTAAAAAGCCCTTTCTAAAAACTCTTTTCTAAATACTTTCTTCTACTTCCTATATGATTAAAAATCAATAGCTTCCTGCACATAAACTACTGTTCAGATAACTTGTACCCTTTAGAGGAAATACCAGTTCTTAAAGATAGATCCTGAAGTCACATGTATCTTAAGATAACCTGAAGAAAATGAAAGGGAAACCCAAGGGGCCATTTGTGAAATTGGAATCAGAAGGTCTAATAGGATTGAAGCGCTTTGAGCTGAACTTCTTGAGGCACAAGCGTGACCTGGGCTGCTGATGAATCATACATAGGTGCTTTACTTTTTACCGATAAGCCTGTGGTTTGCTATATGAAAATGCAGTATTTTCTGTATGCATGTTTTTCTGTTTTGTGTTTCATGAAGTATTAGTACTAGAGTAGTTTCTGTGGCTGCGTGGGGGGCGATGACTTTGTAATGACCTCCTTCCTTCCGCAGAGCATCATGCTGCACTGGCAGCCTCCTCCTGCGGGGACACACAGTGGACAAATCACTGGCTACAAAATTCGCTACCGTAAAGCGTCCCGCAAGAGTGACGTAACGGAGAGCGTTGGTGGGACCCAGCTGTTTCAGCTGATCGAAGGTGAGCTGTTATTTGCAAGCATTTGTTGTCAGAAGGAGGTTTTGAGGTGCTTTTAGTGGGCTGAGGCTGAGAGACATGTGTAGGGTTCTTGCCTTGGAAGAAAAAATGAAAACACTTAAACACTTAAAATGAGTGTTTGTAGGTTATGAGGTGTAGTGCGGGTTGGTTTATGGTAACCGAAGTCTTGTGACCTGTTTTCTAGCCTTCATTTTGCCATTGATTTGCTGAGGGACTGGATGGGTCCTCTTAAAACCCATATAAAAGGCATAGGTCAAAAGGCAGTCGGTCAAAAGAGAAGAAATTGTGCCTTTCTAGAAAACGCACTTTTTAACAAGATGTTTTGATTTGTTCTCAGAAACTCCAGCTGTGACTCAGTTTCAGTTTTCTCAGAGTAGACGTTGATATACGCCTGTAACTAGAGAATATTTTTGCCAGCAGCAAAGCCTGTTTAATAGGTTCCATATACCAAATTTTGAGTGTGTTTTCATACTGCTTTGATTACTGATTATCCACTCTTACGTACCATAAATCAGCTATTTGCTCATTTTGGTCACTTGTTGTCTATACTGTATACTGTGTTTAGTTATGGATGTGGGTGGTTCTGTACTTAAAACTAATTACTCGCCAGCAATTAAAGCTGGCTGCAAACAGCGCCTCACGGTGTCTGCCAGTGGCCCACAGGGACAGTCTGCAGGGTCACAGCGCTGGGTGTCCCTGGTCACAATGTAGCTGTCACACCCCAACTGGTGTCAGTGGAGCTGCTGTTGCCATTCCTGGCCTCCTGTTCCGCTCAGGGGGCAATGGTGGGTGAGAGGCAATTTACCCTCAGGCTATACCTGTATTTTAATTAGGAACTGTGATTCCTGCGCTCAGGGTCGGAATTCTGGTGTTGATGTCTTGGGCGTTCTTTGTTTCTTAGGTCTTGAACGAGGCACAGAATACAGCTTCCGAGTAGCTGCGCTGACCGTTAACGGGACTGGACCAGCTACCGACTGGGTATCAGCGGAAACCTTTGAGAGTGACCTAGATGGTAAGATCATAAGTGTGACCATACTTGTGACTTCAAAAGCATTAGAATTCATGGACAGGGCACAGTAATGTTTGATTGCCTTTTTAAAAGGCAAACCTGATTTTGTTTGATTGTTTTTACTGTGTTCTAATTATACAATGTGTTTTATTTATGATTAAAATTAATTTTTATTTTAACATAAAATTCTTGCCAAGTCAATTAAGTAGCTTGATATTAAACCCTGCCTCTATACTTTCTACTACTGTATGTTGGCACTGTGTTTTTTCTGCTAAGAAACACCCAATTATGAATTACAATGTCAGTGTTTCAATATTTAAATAATAACACATTATAAGATTCATATAATGGTAATAGTGGCTTGATTTTTATATTGTAATAAAATTCATCTTGTTAATTATGCAGGGGTTTACATGCTATGAAACAGAGTAGGAGGACTGTTTTCCTTGAGGGAAGTGAAATAGTGATTATGCATTTATGTACCACCAAAATTATGCTAATGAAACCATTAAAGTGTACCTCAAAGAGCACAGAGTGGGGATTTGGTATTTTGATATTCGGAGATACCGTGTGCTGATGGACTAGAGGAGCTCCTGTTTTCGGCAGTGCACAGTATTGGTGTCTGCACTTGGAGTTGTGAACTTTGTCAAATAGGAGAGAGATGCCACGGTAGGAGGAAAGAAACAAGAAACAGTGGAAAACATTGGTGTGGCCCAGAGACCTTTGCAGTTTAACCGCTATTTCACTGGTACCATGCTTTCTTAAAATATTTTTCCTGGGCTTTTTTTTATTTTTTTTTTGGCTTAGACTCTTTCTAAAGAGAACATTTGTCCCCCAGTAATTGTTACTTTGCCACTTTAAAAGAAAAGGGAGATTGATTGTATTTCAGTAGTGGTAGACTAGTATGGACCATATCTCCATCAGAAATGCAGTCTTTTCCACCAAATCCATAGATCCATGATAACATGGTATATAGCACCATGTTAACCTCATGCTTTTCCAGTGTAGAGGTTAACAATAAAAGTAGAAAATATTCTGTGAAAAATGGTAACCTTTGATAGTTGGTCCAGATGTTTGGTATTTACTACTCTAGAATAATTTGCGAGAGGGAACCCGATTCTTGCAGAATTCAAATGAGCAAATTTGTGAGCATCTCCCAGAATCTGACGAAGAACAATTAAAATAGAAGAAAAATGCCATTTTTAAAAGGGTGGCTGGGACGAATCCCTTTGGAACTGCGTACATGGAGCTGGTGATTCTGGGTAGACGGTTCCTATGTCCAAAAAGCGTTTAATTAGTGCCACTGCGCACAGGTTACCTTACGCTTTGTGCCGACCATCTCCCTCTTGGCTTTGTTAAAGGAGCTGGAGGGTCATTCCAGCTTCATGCCACGGGATCCAGTAATGGCTTTCACATCTGTGTAGCTTGGGATTCAGTTATACTGGCAGCTGGGAGAGAGAATGATAAAAGACCTTCAGTATTTGCTCTGGACTGTTGGAAAATTGCTTCAGCAGTCAGCTGATTGCAGCCCTCGAGAGCCCAGGCTTCAGTCCTTGTGTTACACAAAGTTGATGCTCAACTTAATACTTGTCCTCTTACTGCTTACTCTCCGTGGCTTAATCAAGAAGAGCGCAAAACCCAATGTTAACAGTAGAGTTCAGGTTTGCAGGTATCAAAAATTCCTTTTTTAGAGTTGAAATGGCTTTCATCCATGTGTGTGTCTTGCTCTAAGTGGATATGACACAACCTTGCAGCTTTGAGGAACCGCTGGTTCTCCGAGCTGAAGCAGAGCTCTGTAAATAGGCAGCGCTTACACAAGGTAAGGACCACGTTCTCTGCCTCTGAATGAGAGCGAGCAACACTTTGCCAAGAGCATCAGGATTAAATTTAAATCAGGCAGAAGGAGGGAAAAGAAAAGAACCCTTTCATTCTGTGTTGATTTCATAATTTTAGTGTGTTTCAAATTGGAATGTTGCAGTCCTTTCAGGAAATCTAATTTTATGCATACGCTCAACAATGAATAAAGTAATAAAAATTCACAGTTAAGACAGTGTAACGTGGTATTCATATCATTCCGTATACGTGTATGAGATATTGGTGTATGTGCATACCGGAAAGAAAATGTATATTTTTTGCTTTTCTTTCTTCAGTAAGGTTGTGGATAATTTTAATACCATGCAAATGCATTTACAGCTAATCTTTAATTTCTCAGGTTCAATAGACATGTAAGGCATAATTCCGTTTTATTCCGTGGCTGCTTTTTGAATTTAAATTGAAAATAATTCACTTTATAGTGTCATCAATGTAAATGGGAGCCAGGCGGTTACAATTTAGTGCTAGCAGGGCTGAGTAATTCTGTGGAGTTGGTGCAAGTCCTGCCAGGAGCGCGTGTGCATGAGGTGTCAAACAGGTGTACATAGTTTATCCCCAGTGCACTAACTTCTGTGCAGTTAAAAATGTCATCTGTTATATTGCAATTCTGTAGCTTTTCTGTATTTATTAGTTGTGAACTTTAATTGATCAGCTGTGTCAGCTGGAGACCATGAACTCCCTGGGCTGGCAAGCCAGTGGCATATTATGAGCCAAATAATCCTGTCGTGATGCTTTATTAAATGTTTTTAGATAAATGCAGCATGTTTCATTAAAATGAAATCCCTGCAGGAAGCAGAACTCTCAGAACTGGTTTTATTTTAGAGTGGGGAACTCGGCTTACTATTGTGCAGAATTATTTAAAATCTGTCAAGATACGGCAGGCCCCAGTAGCCTGACAAAAGTACTTATTTCATTTTTGAGAAGTTAAAACAAAGATGTGGACGCTAGTATGTACAATGCAGTTGTGCTTTTAGATTGCTTTTAAGCTGTAATCAACACTGGGGGGAAATCCTTTTAGTAAAAATATTGGGGGATTATGGTGAGATGCCGTGGAGTCCTCCTGCTGCTAAGGATCCGCATTCCATCCCTGCGTTGGGTCGTGACTAGATGTGTGTGCCGTGTGGGGGCAGGGCTTGAGCGCTCGATATGGACTCTGAGTATTATTTGATCTTGTGGTAGGGTCGTGTAGTCTGTCTGTGTAAGTCTGTGAATTGTGTAGAAGGGACTCGAGGATTTAAACAGCAGCAAGTACAGGACAAATCACAACAAACCTTTGCAGCACGTGCAATATCCACTTCACTGACAGTTCTTTGGAATATTCTGTTTAGTCGTACAACGAGCTGAGGAACCTTTCTTTCATCATCAGTGTGTCTTCGATGTAATTATTTTAATGCCCACAAGTAAGTAATATGATGGAACTAAAAGTAGATTGCTTTGTGGAGGGGAGGGACGTGATAAATTTAATGCATATTTTGAAGAATTACAAATTGGAAAGAACATGCACAAACATCAAAAAGTCTGCCTTGAAGGAAATCTGGTATTTTTCTTCAGTACGATTGTCCTTTCTTTTAAAGAGAGTATCTATTAAAATATATTAGTATATGAAACTATGTTAATTTTCTTCTGCTTATTAGAGTTCTTCACTCTCTCGTGTACAATAAAGCTCTCTCCTCTGGAGCGTGCTGATTTCAGTATGCACAGAGTACAAGTGCTACAGTTGACCCTACAGACTCATAGCTCTTCATGTCATTGCCTTTGTTTAAGAGAAGTCCTTTAAAACCATCGTTTTCCTTTAACAGAAACTCGTGTTCCTGAAGTTCCGAGTTCCTTACATGTCCGTCCGCTTGTCACCAGCATCGTAGTAAGCTGGACTCCACCCGAGAACCAGAACATCGTGGTGAGAGGCTACGCCATAGGGTACGGCATTGGCAGTCCCCACGCGCAGACCATCAAGGTGGACTATAAACAGAGATACTACACCATTGAAAACTTAGGTAGGCAAAGGGAGTGAACATCAGCGCCCACCTTTTACCTCTCGTTTATGTTCCTGTTTTCTACCCTCGGTATTATAAATAAATGAAACTACAAGCATGTTTTTTAAGAGGATCTTTTTCCTTATTCTGATATTATACCTGATGCCGAACTGCTGATAAATTTCAAATAAACTCAGTTTTCTGCTGATAGAGGCAGAGGAATAAAAAAACCTCCAAACCCCGAATCCTAAATTCACCGAGTTTGAAGCATGGATTTGATGCTTCCCTTTAATGGTTATTACAAAAACTTTCATGACGAGCAGCATTCCCTTATTCTCCTTCTGCTGCTTAGAACAGGTGGCTTCAGGCAAAAAGGAAACTAAAATGTCACCAAGATACAGTGGCATCTACTTTAAAAGAAAAATACAGATTCGCCCCTCCACAGACTTCTCTGTGGTAGGTAAAATATCCTGAAAGCAAAATAAATATTAGTAGTGCTAAGTTCCATAAAATTGGAGTTTCGGATATTATTATAGTAGAGCAACTTAAAATGTTCATTTTAAAATGTTTTTCCTGACTACTATTTTGACTGTACTTCAGGTAGGTTTGCTGTGACTACATGTAGACTTCTGCTGCATGAGAGCTATTGAACACTAACAGAAGGTCTGCGTGGAGACATTCTCAATTCAAATTTAGTCTAGTTATTTCATGTATTTCAGTTAAAAAATAAAATACTGAACAAAGAGAATATTGAGAAGTAGAAAATAGGATTCACTGACAGTTTGCACTGAAAATATATTTAATTTTTTCCTCCCTTTAGACCCGAGCTCTCACTATGTCATAACTCTGAAGGCGTTTAACAACGTTGGTGAAGGAATCCCTCTGTACGAGAGCGCGGTGACCCGCCCGCACTCAGGTAAAGGCCAGGGGCTGCTTTTAAGTTCCACACAGCTGGGAGTTTCTAACCTGCCTCTGCACCGCAGCTGCAGATGGGATGGGCTGTAGTGTAAGAGTCTTGTTGTTCAGTGGCATCGAGTGCATGCCATGGCTTTAGCTGATTGGCCTCACTGTTCCAGCGGTTGCCTCGCCTGTTCCATCTGTTTATTAAACCACCTAAAACTGGTTTCATTTTTAAATTACAAAACTTACCTTTCAACTACTTAGTGATGTTCTTATTCAAAAAGTTACCGTTAGCACAAATTGTGTGGGTGCAGTTCTAAAGGCATTGCCCTTATTTTGCTTTTTATGGACAAGTATCAATGTTTCTGGTCTTTTACACTGAGGTTTTGAATATGATGCCTGCATTTTCTTTGTTTAAGTCTCAATCTGCTGTCACTTACACTAAACAAGTATATATTTTTTTCCATCTTGTAATACAGTAATAAAAGATTTTAAGCAGAGAAATCTGTTTGCAAGTGAGCTATTGCTGTGCTCCGGCTCGCTGTGCTCCCCACGAGGCTGTTGACGTTACTTAGTTATTTTGTGTAGATGTTACCGCTTCTGTTTGGTTTAGTCTTCTGAAGAGCAGGAACTCTTAGAGATTTTGTAGACGACATTGGAATTGCGGTTTCTTCAGTTACTGCAATTTTGTATGATACTTGGAACTTGATTGCCATTAACGTTCTTTAAAAGATGATGGCAGTTGCCTGTGATTTTGATAAAGTGGCATTTACCCATCTAGAAGGCCGCCAGCTCTTTTTCCTCCTCCTCATTTTCTGGAAGAGGAATCAGTGGACATTCTGAGGCAAATAAAGTCCAAGTTAAAATTACTGTGTGTCTGGGGTTCTCAGGCCATGGTTGAATGCACTGAACACTAATACGATCAAATGATATATATTAGCATATATATATTGTCTTACTGTCTTAAGAAAGGAAGACGATGCAAGAGTAATTTTATTAGCCAGTCTTATGTCACCTATTAACTCTGGCTTTTCTCTCTTTTTCTCCATTTCTCACCTTTCATTTCATTGTACTACCCTGCATTTCCCCTTTTTTGTTTTTGTTTACATTAAAATGCCACCTTCTCCCTTTTTAATTATAATACACGACTTTTTACCCATCAATTCCCTAGACACTTCCGAGGTTGATTTGTTTGTTATTAATGCTCCATACACTCCAGTGCCAGATCCGTCTCCCATGATGCCACCGGTGGGAGTTCAGGCTTCCATCCTGAGCCACGACACCATACGGATCACTTGGGCAGACAACTCTCTGCCGAAGAACCAGAAGATCACAGATGCTCGCTACTACACAGTCCGCTGGAAAACCAATATTCCTGCAAATACGAAGTACAAGGTATTGGCGTTTCGACACCACTAACACAGCTGCGTTATTTCAATGAGAAGACGTGTCATGTGCAAGTTAGGGTTAAGAGAAAGCCCCTAAAGAGTAAAGATAAGTGCTTAGAAATCGGTATAGAAATGTGCCTGCTTTTATCTGAGTTGCCCGGACTGAGTTCGGTACTGCTCAGGTACATCATCGCTTCAAGGGTTCTTTCAATTTAGTGGAAATCGTTGTTTTTATGGTCTCCTTTGTGTGTGTGTGTGCGCGAGGTGGAGACGGGGCGTTGTGTGTTAGGGAATGGAAGAGCTGGCTCAGGAAAGGCAGGCAGACACTTTCAGAATTAGGTTCTGCTGTGAAACCATGGTCACAGTGACAATCGTATCCTTTCTGCTTCACCCTGACACGATGGCTTTGTACGGCAGAGGTGGCCTTACCTTTAGAGGGGCCGCTAATGCATGAATAAGGTGTGTGTTACTAACGGCTTCTCTGCACTTAGCAGAACAATCTGCATTTGTGGGGTGAGTCATGCAGGGAAAATATTTACCTTGATCGTTTTAACTTTCCTTTTACAACCTTTTCTGTTCATACAGAGTTGATAATGAATCTTTCCTTTGGGAACTGAATGGGTGCAAAATACATAACAATAAAATTATGATATCCCTGCCTTTCTTGATTTTCATTTGCTATTTTGATTTGGAGACTAGACTCGGGGTTCAGGTTATTGCTTTGGATGTTTTTAGTTGGTTGGTTGGATTTTTTTAATTTTCAGAGTTATCTGGAGACCTCAAAAATGCTGACTGCAAATTTCACATTTGAAATGAGACTCAAAGGAAATGGTTGTTAAAATATCCAGCTAGTGGAGCTCCCTTTATGCTCTTGCAGAGCAGTCTTGTTACAAACCAGATTTTTTTTTCTTTTGAAATGAAAAGATGTATATATGTGTGTTCTTCCTCTAAAGGCGAGTTATTTATGAACCCACATTCCTGAGTCATGTGCAGAGGATGTCTCGGGAGTGATTTATATAATGCTGCAGTTTCATTAGTTAAATACTTAAAAAAACCCCACCCTCGGTGGTAAATGAAATACTCCCACCGTTCTCGGTGCTGGTGGCCAGTGGTCAAGAAGTTTTATTGTGGACCAAAAATAATATGTAATGATGGAATATGGTTCAAAATTACTCATTGTAAAAAGCATTTGCCTGGAGGGACATAACTTGGAGAACATTTGCTCTAATAATTCTTAACCCGTGATGTTTGAAGAACTCACATCCTGCTTTTCTTTCTTTGTTTCAATCGTGGATTCTGTACTGCTGTGTTGAACAATAACAACTGCTAATTTTAAGAAAGGCAAAACCTCTTTTCAGCTGTGCTGTTCAATAAGCTGCTGTATTTCAGTCAGGTCTTTGGTAACTTTATTGACTGTGAGCTAGTATATTATTTGTCATGGCCATCTCTAGCAGCTTTGTTATTTATTGCATGTTTTGAGGCTGTTCACCCAGTTGCATCGAAGCTTCTCCGTTACGCCGCTTGCACACAGAAATCTTATCTTTGTGTCAGCTCTAGTATCCAAAGCTACATCTGTTCAACAGAGAGTTGTTTCATCCATCCCTCTCGCCAGTAAATTGGATGTTGATACAGCTTATTCATATTTTCTACGTTTGCTCCCCCCTTCTATGCTGACGTTCACAGAGTGTTACTAAAGAAGAGGCTGCATGCTTCAAATACAACTTAAGAGGTTCCACTTTAAGAAGCCTTATTTTCTTCAATTTCTATCGTAGTTGTGTCAACCTAGAGCATATAAACACAGGACCAGACGTGATACAGTTCCTGAAGCTAAAATACTCCAGTGTGTTTTGAACTGTGTAGTTTCACTAATGTGGATCAGAGAGCGTTTTTCAAAGCATCTTTGTTGGTGGAGCAGAGTTGTCCTGCTGGCAGGCTACCTGTGATTTATCGGTGTGCTCTCGAGCATGAGCTGAAATATTAAATCTTAACTTAGATCTTTTAGGACTGTATAAAAGGAGAATAAATTTTACAGGGTAGTATTTACGAAGTTTATTTCTAGTAGGTGAGCAGGGTTTCGTACCATGGGATATGTTGTGATCTTAAAAACAGTAAGTGGTGTTAAAAAATGAAGAAAGCAGAGAAGTCTAACACTCCAGTTCAGCCTTTCATGTGTCATTTACATTCAATGTGATGTGCAGTGAAACTAAAAGATACCAGGTTTCAAAGGCATAGATGAAAAGTGCAACTTTAACCTGTAAAAAGGACTCCAGCTGCCACGTGTGACTGCAGCCAGGAGCTAAAAAATACTATAAACAGAATTGAATGCTTAAATGGTGTTAGGAATCTCCCTAGGTATTCTGGAGAGGAAGAAATGGTGTGCTTTTCAGGGGGCAAGCCAGTCTGTAACACCAGGTGCGAGGAAAAGCTTTCGCTTTGGATGTGGCCAGGCCAAAGGTCTGTGCAGCTTCTACCAAAGCACCAGCGATTTCCAAATGGCCCTGAGCCGCCCTGCAAAGAGCCGGAAGCCAATGTTCCTTGGCACTTGCAGAGCCGATGGAAGGCTCTTCTGAACACGCGGCTCCATGTTCGTGCTGGGGAGGTGGCGGTCAGTCAGGCTTTGGCAGTGGACTGGTGTAAGGGCTGTCCTGCTCTGCGCTTCAGGATTTGACCCATTCGGCCACAATCGCGTTTACTTTGGAACTAAAAAACAAGTCTAAGTATCGCTTGACTAACGGTGTTCTGAACTTTCACCCAGTGTAGCAAAAAAAGTTGTCACCAGTACTTGAGAAATAAGGGGTTTCTTTGCAGAATCTGGACTATATTACTCATAGAGTCTTCAAGGAACGGGCATTTATAGACGGCCTTTTCCTTGAAAATTAATTAGCTGAAAACAGTTGTTTTCTGAAGGCAATAGTTATTAATACAGTTGTTGTATGGCCCTGTCAAATATTGAAACACCTAACTTTAATTCTATGTTTAGGTTGCTGCGAATATACATACATGTAGCTACAGCTCTTTTTTTGTCACGGGCCTCAAGTACATTCTGTTCATATTCAAGTCATGTATAACAAATACCAGATATCTTAACCAAAAGGTCGAAAATTCTAGCTAAATGGCTGTTACAAATTCCACTGTAAACCATGTATAGTTTCAGTGTGTGATCCTAGATAACCATTTTTTCTGAAAAAAATCTACATATTAGTAAAGCTTCATTATCTTCAAGTCTCAGCACCTGTACCTTCAGTTGATATTTTTTAATTTTTTTTTTAAGTATGTTAAGAATTTACAGAAAATGCTGACAGGAGTTTGGAAGGCAGACACAGGTTTCAGGAAGGCCTGTTATTGTTAGCTGTGCTGCGTTGTTTTCCCTAGCCGGATCAGTTAATGAAATGCTGTAAATTAAACCCCCCCAAGCAGACAGTGATTTAGCCTGCTGCATACCAAGTGTGCCCTGGACCTTGTATTGCCTTTTTTTTTTTTAATTTATAATTGACTGCTATTAAATGCCCTTGCTGATTGCAGAAAGAATTTCTAGTTTAGGAAAAAACAACTGCACATTAATACTTGATTAATGAATTTGCAAGACAGAGCAAAAACGTTACAGAATTAATGACCGTGGTTATGAAAATGTTGCGATGCTAAAATGTTTTAAACACTTCCCTGAGAGAAGGCTGTTTGAGAGCTGGGGATTGATGGTTTTCAGTTGAGAAGTTACTGACTCTCTGTTTTTCCTTCAGACTGCGAATGCGACCACTTTGAGCTATTTAGTGACGGGGTTAAAACCCAACACCTTGTATGAATTCTCCGTGATGGTGACTAAAGGTCGAAGATCGAGTACTTGGAGTATGACAGCACATGGAACGACTTTTGAATTAGGTACTTCTTCCTCTCCTTCTGGAAGGGCTGACGTTCCTGGCGAGATGAATAAAGTCGAGTCTGCCAGAATTCTGGAGGGGGGGAGAAAGCACGTATTTAAAATGATTATGCTGATGAATACTTGCTGGGGGCTTGTTTTCTTTACATAGTCAGAAATTCTGATTAAAAAACAACAACATACTTCAAAATTCAAAGGGATGATTGCACGCAAAAGAATTTACATCAAATTGCAGAGAAGTAATGAATAATGTACCGCAGTTCACGGACAGGAGAGAATAAAGAAGCATACATTGGAAACATCTCAGAAATAGCACTTTAATAGCAAATACAAAGAAAATACTTTTGCAAATAATAATTTAAAATTGCTATAATTATGGTGATAATTATTACCGAGTGAGGAAGTGCATGAGGCAAATGAATAAAAAAAAATCCCAGAAGAACTTAAGGTGTCCAAGTCAGACCTACAGTCTTGTTCTTCAGCAGGAATTGCCGTCGCACTGCCGTTAACTGATGCTCTCCCAAAGTACGGAACAGAAAAGGGTTCGTAGCTACCGGGAGAAACTTGGAGCCACTGAGTAACTGCGAGGTCCTGGACCGGTCCCTCATTAGCTCTTTTTATCCTGCAGTGTTAAATGATCTTTGTGCAATTAAATTTACTGCTTATTATGCTTAGTAAGCTTAGGTTTCTGTCTATTTGAACTGTAGGGACAAAAGATGGGTATCCAAATTACCCTCTAGTTCTCATGGTAAATTAAAATAACAGCAAAAAAAATCAAGCATGCAAAGAATTGGTGAGTTCATCCAAATATTCTATAACAAGAATAAGAAAAAGCAAAAGCAGGATAAAATCAGAAAGCTCCTAACGTACTCTGAAGTCCCATAAACCCTTTGAGAGCTCCAGTTGCGTTAGGTTTTGGTGGGAATCCATGATGTGGAGTCAGCTGCCCATCTGACAGCGCAGGGCTGGACCGAGGCTCCTTTCCCGTCCCAGTCACCGTATCCATCCCACAGTAAAACACTTTATGTGCTGAGAGATACACATTTCTCATCCCTAAGTCTACGCTAAGAGGAGAGATTGCAAAGGTGCACAAATAAAGTTCTTAAAAAGAGAATTTGAAACTCAAGAAGTGCAGGAGCGAGGGCGAGATGCAGGTGGTCTCATTTCTTTTCATTTAATATTAATTTAAATTTAAATAGAAAGTATTAATTTAAATAGATAAATATATAAGATAAATATATAGATAAAATATATATTAATTTAAATAGAAAGTAAATTTCTAGTTGGGGTGGTTGTAAAGAATATTTGCAAATACGACCTAAAAGCTAGGGAACTAAGAAGCAAATGAAAAAACGAAAAAAGGCTAAATATATTTTCTCGTAACAAATCTTGTGATTTATATTACTTGCCAAATTACGGAGTGTGTGACTCACTATTTTTGAATACTCCTGAGTAGTGGCGTTGTGTGGGACCCGCTCCTCAGCTGGTGCCAAAGAAAAATACGGAACACTGGGTTCAGTGCTGGTCTGTGAATTAATAATCCTTTGAGGGCTAGTCCTGATTTTATTTTATTTTTTTCTCTGAAGCTTACTACAGGGCCTTGAACTGTGCTTTATGTCTGTACGTTTCTCTTGAGCACGTTTATAAGTTTTTGGGATAATAGTTACAGTGACTTTTGAGCTTTTGCTCTCCCTGGTTTCCAACTGTCATCCTGCACCAGGATAGTCAGTAGCCATCTCAGAGGATGGACAGATTAATTTCTAATAGGTAATACACATAAAGCTCCTTAAATGCAGAAAGCACTGGGTAAGCACTAAGTGTTACTATTATAGTATTAAATATCCAAGGCAGATTTACTTTGCTAAAAGTTACCTAATGAGGAGTCTCATGTTTTTCGTCACGTGGCGTTGCAAACTGTGCCTGGTTAATGGAGACGTTGGCTCTGTGCGTTTGCAAGCTATTAAATCTGAGCCCCAGCTGGCTGCTGGAGTGCGCAGGGAGAAGGGGCTCCGGTTTCAGCCTTTGCTGCAGCAACTGGGGCCGTTTCCTGAACTTTGGGCTGGAGGAGGCTGATGGGCGAAGGAAAAGCTCTCCCGCCCTCTCAGTCCCACTCTCTGGCAAGCCAGGGAAAAAGGTCGGACAATGGTGTTCAGCAAACATTTCTAGATTTCAAATGCCTCTGCGGTGCAGATTTCCTGGCAAATCACAAGTAATTCTTCACTGAGGTAAATCAGCAATTTTAGGTTATGACTCTAAATCTCTGATGAATTTACCTTGGTGATTCAGATTTCAGTGGCAAACTGCCATTACAAGATCTTGGTCCCACCATAAACCTGAAAATATGGAGATACTTTGTACGCCTTTGCATATAAAATGTATTTATTTCACAAATTTTTATTTTATGGTGACTGAAGAAATTCAGGTTAGAAGTCACTGACCCCAGCTGTTAGAGTCGTGCAAAGATGCCGTGTTTTTGAAGACACACAGGCTCACTCACTCATGAATCACAGCATCTGTTGCAGAAGTGCTTTGGAAACAGGTAACTCCTTACGGAGAGACGATGCTGCGCACCAGATGGCATTTGCCAGCTAAATGGAGTAAATCAGTAAGACCACTACGCTAGGGCGGATTTATTCGAAGATTGAATGTTCAAGCAGTTTTATTATTGTACATGCCTTTTATCAATGGTAAAACAAATAAAAAGCAAAGGTGCTGAGATAACTTGTTTATATCCAGTGAAATTGGGCAACCTGTTACTGACTCTCTGTTTGTTTGCAGTTCCTACCTCTCCTCCCAAAGACGTGACTGTGGTGAGCAAAGAGGGAAAACCTCGGACAATAATTGTTAACTGGCAGCCTCCCTCCGAAGCCAATGGCAAAATTACAGGTGCAGTTTGCATGAGCAAGAAAGGCAGATATAAGATGCCTGGTTAACGGCAGAATATCATCTGCATAACTGTGACCATGTTCCCTGCTTCATTTAGCCTAGAGCTAGCCAAGAGGTCTATATCTTCCTTGTCAATCTTTTAGTCGCTCAGATTAATTATTTACTTTTGTACCTAGTAAAAATATATTAAGATATAAACTAACTGCAGTCTGAAATTGGAGTCTAACCAGAAATATAATTGGAAGTTTAAGTATCTCAGTAACCTTTGCCTTCATCAGCTTGTGCTATTCTAACAGCGTGCCTCCAGAAATACATCTGTAATGCCTCTGGCCCGTCAGTAGGCTCCCATACAGAAGACTCCATCCCAGTGCTCTTTGTCATCTTTCTGTCATTTTTGTGGCACAGAACAGACTTAAAGTCAGTTTATTAGTCCCCTGACATAACCATTAGGAGTAAACTGTTATTTGCCTTTGTAACTGTGCATCACTTTCACGTAGGGTAAATCATTTTACAGAAAATACTAATTACCGTTTCCTTTCTGTAATTTCTGTTTGCATTCACGTTTCTAAAGGCTTTTTGAAGTAATTCACTTCGAATTTTCCTTTTTTACCCCAGGCTTTAAGCTTAGAGCAGATTCTTTTGGCATATAGTTTGCAGCGTATGATTTTGCTTTTGTTCTCAGAATTAACTCGGGTGCAGAATCACACCTTTGAAACCTGTCAGCGCCTGGCGTCTGGTTAGGCAGGGCTGTAGCTCAGGTTCTAGACAGGAGACAAAAACTAATTAGATCCCTCTGAAAAGGCAGAATACTGGAGGCTCTTAACCTTTAGTAATTACAATAAACTTTGAAGTGAGCTGTAAGACGGACCCCAGCAAGGCAAAGCAGCACTAAGGAGGCAGTCAGAGGCCGGCTCTGTCCTGGTGTGGGAGCCGGAGCCGGAGGGCCAGGGGGATGAGGACAGCTCTCCCGTGCCCGGCCCTTCCCTGCGCATGGGGACAAGCGTGTCCCACGCATGGGGCCGTAAGGATGAGGCTCTCGCAGACGGCTCTGGCTCTTGCAGACGGCTCCTCACTGCACCACCACGTCTGGCTGAGCCATTTCTATGTCTCTGCAGATGTATACCTGTTTATATGTTTATTTTTTTTTTATATTGTTATTTTATTATCAGCAAGATGTTTCCGCTATGTGAGAAAGAAGGTTTGACTGGAGAACCAAGAGCCTTTACCTTAACTGGAGGTTAAAGGACTTACAGACTTAGTTGCCAGTGAGGGTCATTCAGGGAGGTGCGAAATGTCGGGCACAAATGTCCCCAGGTTACGTACGCTCCCGAAAAGAGAAGCCTGTCATCTTACATCAAGTCCGTACATGAGAAAGGGAAGACAATGTACAAGAGATAGCATTTCCTTGCACAGTGTAGTTAGCAAAATTATCACACACATTCCATTTTCCAGGTAAAAAATCTCCTTGCAATACCTGTACTGTGAAGGAGAACCTTACATTTATTCATACGTGTTGAATGAAAATGTATATAGTATTATTGGTTTTGCATAAGCAGCAATTAACAGGTAAAAAAATAAAATAAATCATTCTGTGGTAAGTCTGAGCCCACCAAACATTAGCTTTAATTTGCCAGGGAAGTGTTGAGGGAGGCATGGGCTGAGTGCCCTCTGGTGGGGAGAGCCACTGCCAGCGGGACGAGCAGCTTATTACTCCGGTAATTACTCATTAACTCAGCTCAATTCATTCTGTGCATTAAGTAATACCGTAAAAGTGATGATGTAATTCCATGCACTGGATAGCGTGTCTGTGGAATACTTGTCTCTACAGCCCTGATCTCCTTTTGATGTGGGTAGGATGGATGGGAAACACTGAGCTGTGCTAGTCTGGATTCCAGATGCTGGTGCATCGTTATAGCTGATGACTAATTAGTGCAGTCGTAAGTTAACTCAGTAGTCTTGTGCCACTATACTATATATAGCGCTTTTCGCTCTCACTATATATATATACACACACACATGTTGTCCCTTCTCAAACAAGTTAGAGATCTGTTGCTTTGTGACCTGTACAAGTAGCCAATTATTGGATGTCCCCCTCAGTACGTCCCTGTGCCGCCAAGGGAAGTAATGAAGCACACCAGAGCTACAGCTGGCGTTTCACCCGTCCCCTCCATGCTGTACTGGTTACTGTGAATTCTGTGAATTTGGGGTATCAGCAATATCTTCCATTGCTTTAAAGAAGTGGAAGTGCCTCCGGAGAGCGGCTCCCCTTCCTTACCCTAGCCCCCAGGCTGGGGTCTGTGGGACAGGGAAGCAGCAATCTGTGCATGAAGCAGCTGATGACCTTACCCTGTATTTGTGCGAGTATTTATTTCATGCCGGGGATGCGTGTTTCTTACATAAAAAACATGCTAAAGCTTTTACTTCATATTGGTTTGTAATTGCAGTATATTTTAATAACAGAACACAAGCTCTTCCCACCCCTTTTTTCGGTGTCATGGAAGAGAACTTCAGTTCTCTTCAGATTATGATCATTTTTGTTAATAAACTGAAAAATAGTAAAATAATTATAAACTATTAAATACACATTCTTTAGCTGTGCATGAGAATGTTTTGTTGTTTTAAGGTTAACTTTTCTATAAATACTAATACTTTGAGGATGTTTTGATAGGGACAGCTTTATCTTATTTTACATTATTTGGTCTATGAACAGGTAAAGGGATAGAAATGAGGAATTTCTCCATATTCAATGAACGGTCATAAAAAATAATTTTGATATTTTAAATGGCTTTCTTCTCTCAACATATACTTTTAACAATTTAAGATGGGAAGGCTGTCTTAATATTTGAATGCATTTTTGGTCTTTGAAAAAGTAAGACCCATAATCGTTTAGTTGTGCAAACATCATAAGTCAATAGAACGTTTTTTGTGAGATCTTATGACTGTCCTGTTCTTTTGTGTATAAAGTTCTTTTGCTTTTCCCTTTGACTAGGCTACATCATTTACTACAGTACGGATGTGAATGCTGAAATACACGATTGGGTTATCGAACCCGTCGTGGGAAACAGACTGACCCATCAGATACAAGAATTGACCCTCGATACCCCCTATTATTTCAAAATTCAGGCCCGCAACTCTAAGGGCATGGGGCCTATGTCTGAGGCCGTTCAGTTCAGAACCCCAAAAGGTAAACTATCACGTGTATCAGTTATCTTCCTCCTCGTGTTCTGAATGCAGCCTCTCTAAGGATAAGAAACCAATAGCATGGATTCTATATTTCAACTGGAAAAGACAGGAAGACAATGGAGTTTGACTAGATTGAAATTTTCTAGTGGATTGCTCTTGTATGTAGTTAATACATATGCAAATGTTGCTCAGCTGTTTGATTAATGTATTATTTCAAATTTACTGGTGGGCGCTTAGGTCATGTACTTGTTAATGCTGAGGGTCCGTGTCCTAAACGTGCTTTTTAGAAAACCAGTTTTTAGTTCCTTTAAGGTTCTCGGTCTCGTGTGCCACGTCTGCTCCCGATGAGATGGAGCGAAGCGGTGGGGTTGGTACCCAGCTGCTGGCGGGTGGCCTGGGTGACAGAACGGGACCTAGTGTGACACTACAGGCTCTTCAATCAAGAGCCGCTCGGTGATGGGTAACTGGTGAAACAGTACGAACACAGGAGAGCTTGGGAAAAAGTACTCTAAGGAGAGGTGAAAAATAAAAAGTTATGAGTAGATTTTCTAACAGAACTTTTTCCAAATGAGTGTTGGTGGTTAGAAATAAGAGCTGTAGCTAGTCTGATATGCTATGTGAAACTTTAAATTCTGTCTCTTGCTCCTTCAAGCCTTGTGATCTTTCTCTTGTTTTTTCCTTCCCTGTGCTTGTCCCACTAGCTGAGTCCTCAGATAAAATGCCTAATGATCAAGGTAAATGAATAGCCGCGCTTTCTCTTTCATTCCATCCTTCACACGTTTTGTTTTTCCTGTCCGTGTGCGGTTGCATTTCTTAAATGAAACAAATATCTGCTGCTGTAACTGTAAATGAACAAGTTCCTGTTGTGCTTTTAATAGTGGAAGAACTGGAAGTCCCATTTGTGGTTTGGGTGCTAGGAATATCAAGTGATCTCTGTAGTCGGATGTCAGATGAAGGGGCAGGCGGGTTGTGCCAGAGCTGAATCATTCTGTCAGAAGGGATCAGGATGAAGTGATCTTCCAGCCTCTGACCACTGATGCAAGATCTGGCCACACAGAGGTGGAAGATCAAACAGTTACCTCATTAGCCCAAGTGCTGTTTTGTGAGCTCTACATCTGTAATTATTTTCATAATAAAGGGAAGTATCTCTGCTCTGGAAAGCTTTTTTGCAAGAGAGAATCCTCTTCTCAGCTCATTTAGACTCCAGACTCTCCCAAAGAGCACAGCATTAGCTACTAAAAGCCTTAAGGTTTTAAAATGCTGGCTTGAAAAATGGGAGCTTTGACTTTACTACATTGAATTATAAGGTGAATGTCCCAGGGCTATTTTTGCTTTCTTCCAAATAACGTACAAGCCCAATAAAAAGGGGAAGAATTAGTCTAAAGGGATGAGTTTAAAAGGACATTGGCAAGCAACTTAGAAATGCAATTAAATAGGTCCTAAAGGGGTTGAGAATGAGTTGCAGGGGTTTTTTGACTTGCCTTTCAGCTTGTTACTTAGAAGTAATTGCTTAAATATGCTTTTACCTTTTGTCTACCAGATAGATAGATACTAGACAGTTATGGAGTATATTCATATCCAGACTCGTATAACCGAGATGCTGGAGAGATTCCGTTTGTCAGCGGGGAAGCAGATGCTCCCCGTGCCATCAGGAGTGATCAACTGCAAGTGGGAGGGACTAGGGGAAGATTAAAAGGTTTCATTTAAAAGTTGCTGTTTTCTCTTCTGCGCTGTTCTAACCTCAGCAGGTTGCTAAATCTTCTCATTCAGCGTTAGCATCTTAAATTCATAGGTTTTTCTAGTAACAATTTAATTAATATTTATAAAATTATATCACTTATAAATCATAAAACCCTACATAAAAGTCAAAAAAGTTTTGTTTCAGAATTCCTCTGAGAACATGCAGAGATTATAAATCATGGCAGTAGGTAAATTGTAGGAAAGGAGCAGAGGAGCTGAAGGGCAGACAAGCTGCTCTGGGACAAGATCACTGTCTGACAGAATTGTGTCCTTCAGGAGATAGCGGACAAGTTATTTGGGACTGGAAGGAACAAAACTACAATGGGATTGAGTCTCCAGCCTTAGTGGTTCTGTCTCTTTTTTCTCTCCCCTACGTCAATGTTTTTCTTCTGTATCAAGCACAGCGTATTGTTCTCCCGCACACTCCCGTAGCACGGAGCTTGTGTTAGGAGAAGGTACCGGCTGTTGCTGTCAGGCTTCAAGGAGTTGCCCTAGCCAAGCACAAAAGCAAAGGTCACGGTATCTAATCGTAGGAAAACTCTCCTAAAGTAACACAAAGTGAAACTACATTGTCTGGCTGCAGATACCTAATGGGTAACGTCGAGATTGACAAGTAAGCTGTTCCTATTTAATATAGAAGGAAATGGAAAAACTCAACAACAAACTTTGTAAGATCCTGGAAAAAAGGCTGGTGTCCATACAGGAGGTGCAGCACGCGCATATGCTTGTTCAGAATGTGTCACATAGAAGCAAGACTGTTGTGGTGTGACTAACCGCTTCCCAGAGGGGCCATGAGTTATGGCCCTTGTGTCCACAGAAACTGCAGAGAGGGTCCCGTTGTCCTTCAGGTTGCGCTGCGTAAGAGATGAGCTCCCCAGAATTTAAAGGCTAAACTGTTGATCCCTGATTTCAGGCACTAGATACTGAGAAGTGTCTCAGTTAGGTTCCTAAATTTCATCATATTTCAAAAACTGGACTTTGTATCTCGTCTTTGCTTTTTTGGAAGTGTACAGACACCAACAGCACACAGTGGGTGCCAGTATGGGGCACCCCTGCGCAGCCACGCTCCACAGGGATCCTGCGCGGGTGGTTATTCCCAGGATGCCTACACCCTTTGGAAATAAGACTGCTTGCTGCAATACTGCTTTCTCCGTATTGCTGCCTTCCAACATTTTTATCATCTAAATATGATGTATACACTTTATCACATACACGCCCACGGGGGCGTACAACATCTGCGGGTGGCTGTGTGCGTATATACGCTGTTGAGGGAGCGCAGACCCCGTGATAAACCGACTCAGTGTGTTACACCCCATCGATCACATGATCCCGCTTGGTCTGTGCAGGTGATTTTCTGGATCTTACTACCTACCCATTATTTTATGTCATCTCTTAACTTCAGCAGCAATTATTTTAGTTTTCTTTCACGGTGTCATTAAGGATATTGAATTACCCTTGGCCAAGCACAGGTCTTGGCAGAACTCATTAGAAATACCCCTCGTGAATAATGGTTCTGCAATTATAATTATAATTCTTATTCTTATCAGTTAATTAGTTGTTAATTTTGTTAATATGTGCCACATTGCTTTTTTATTATGCTGCTTTTAACAAAGCATCGTACTCAGTAAAACGTTTTATGGAAGTCTAAATACAGCATGTCTGCATAGTTACTGTTACTAACCAAATTTATAGTCTGGCATTTAGTTTGTTTGAATATACCTGTTTTCAATAAAACAGAAAGATGGGCATAAAGTATCCCACTATCTCCCAGCTATCACCTTTTCCACGATCTCACCTCTGTTAAGGCTCCAGCTGCTGCACTAAAAATGCATTTGTCCTTTTAAAATATTGTCAGTTATTTTTATTCCCCTCGTCTCCTGCAGCTTCTCTGGTGCCCCAGCGTATCTTCATCTAGGGCTTTCTCCAGATCTTCTCAGTGCAAGTTGTCTGGTCGTACACATGTAAATATATTAAATACAAGCTGTTTAAAATTCTGTTAAATTATTTCATTCCTGCTGCAAAATTATTAGTCCAGTACTTCAAAGAGAGACCGTGTTTTCCTGAACGCAGTGTCCCCTCCAGACTGGCAGGTGCACTGTGTCTTTTTCATTATAGATTTGCCCTGCAATACGTCTTTTCCATTATTTTAGACTACCTCTAACTCCTCACTGTACACATGTAGCATTCCTTCTTATCCTTCTCGGAGCTTAATCAGTATTCATGCTGCTACCTTTTGGTGTTTTTACCAATTGTCTTTATTTCACAGTGACTAATTTACAGGCTTTGACTTTAGGTTCACAGTCTCCATTTGTTACACATCCTTTAACACTTCTTGATGAGAGTGGATTTTTAGCTGAGAAAATCCTTCTTCTGATGGTGAAACTGCTGTCTTCGTGGACATTTTTTTTTGTGGTTTTGGCTTTTTGTGCATAGCAGTGTAAAAATGTGCAAAGTATTATGGATCCCTGTAGCAAGAAGTGTGTTGTTCTTTGCATCTTGCTCTTTGTTTCCCCTATTGCAGTATTTTTAGCATTCATGGTACTTTTGCATTAGTGCATTTTAATGAAAACACGGAAGTGGAAGAACCAGGGTTTTGTATATCTGTATCTTCAGGAAGGTCTTAACATCAGAGGTGAGCTTGTGACTTCACGCGTCGTGCTGCGGCAGCAAGGGACCTAAATTAGACCTGAATTATGCAAAGGGAGGTTCTTGTTGGGGTAAAAAGAGGATGGCTCTTGTGTTTAGCACCAAGGAGCCCACGAGCAGCAGCGGAGTTCTGGAGGGGCTGTGTAATTTGCCTCAGTTTGTACTAATTGACGTACAGATATGGTTACTTCCGTTGTCATCCTGTAGACATAATGGTTTGAAACTAATTAATTTGTTTTCCCAGGAGTCCCCAAAAAACACTTTTGTGATACTTCGCTGTCACTTGTGGCAAAGGTGAAACAAACAGAAAAGAACTGGGGAGAGACTGGAAGCAAGTTTTTATGGATAGGCAGGGACTTAATACTACATTTACTGTGCTTTTGGTCCTCCACATATCTCCAGTCTTCCACACTTACTGTAAGTAGGTATTAGGAAAACAAACCCATACAATTACTGTTTCAAGCTGATTAGCTGTCTGTACCAGCCATTTTGCCATTTGCCTCAATATATACCTATGTGTTACTACAAATAATTTTTATTACATTTTTAAAAATGAATACTAGTAGGGGCTCCTAAGCTTACTTAGGAAAATAGTAACGCAGGAAACTAACTATTAAATAGCTCTTTTGAAGAAGCGGTTCTCTTCTTGGAGAAACACAGTTGCTGTTCAAAGCCAAATCATGTTGTAGGGGAGAGAAAAGGAGAAAAAATGCTCACAGTGGTTCAGAGAAGTTCTGAAAGAGCTACCTTAGAAATGCTAAAGTGTGTGTTTATGTGTGTTTATGTGTACGTGTGTGTGTAAATTATCACATGTATGACCTTTGCAGCTTCAGGGTCTGGAGGGAAAGGAAGCCGCCCGGTGGACATAGGAGCAGATTACAAACCACCACTTGGTGGTAAGTATTGGTATAAAGCTTTGCGATTTAAATGCCGTGTCTTTCAGCGTTTCACCGAGTGATGCTGTATCCTACTGAAAATAGTCAGCTGTTTACCACCCTGGTTACATCTGTTGCAGTAACTTTTTATGATGATAGCTGTTCCCACTCACGAAATTGTATCGTACTTCTGTCAGAGTGTTCTTGCCTGCTGTGTGGGGTACATGGAGAAAATATCATCGCATGCATTTACATTGCAGTCTCCACGAACAGATCTTGTTCCCAGTTTAGTTTTAAGTGGCTGCTATAGTGCACAAGTGTAAAATTAGTTTGGTAAGAACATATTAGGAAGGAAAAAAATCATCTTAACTCCTTCTCCTTATTAGCACTGTGCATTGCGGAAGCCTTGCCCTAGGGTAACACTCATTAGTGTTACATAAAATGTGTTTTCTTTCAGCGGCAAGTGACCGCTGTAGAATACTGGTGCCGATTCCTGTGATTATTGGGTCCAAGGGGATGCCTATAGTGCTGGAGTTTTAGCAAAGTCCCAGGTTAACTCTCCTTAGACTCTAAACTATTGCATTTTTTTGTGGTAACTATTTGAGTAGGGTGAACAGAGACTTTTATAGACTGTTAGTTGAAAATGGGTCTGTAAAGCACCTTACAGATTTAACAATTGTACGGAAACACAGTTGGCAAATGACAAAAAAAGCAAGCGCTTCTCTTGAAATCCTGGCAGACAAACCATCTTTCTCGTTCTGCTAATCTGCATGATTCTACAAATCTTTGATGGGCACTGCTTCCTTTGGATGGGGACTTTTTCTATATAATGAATAACGCCTTTCTCCCCACTCAAATTTCCAGGCAGTAACAGTCCCCACGGAAGTCCTACTTCTCCCTTGGACAGCAACATGCTCCTTGTGATCATAGTGTCTGTTGGAGTCATCACCATTGTGATAGTGGTGATAGTCGCCGTCTTCTGCACTCGTCGTACAACTTCTCACCAAAAAAAGTAAGATGTCTGGGTGGCATTTTGCCCTGTCCTACCTTTCTTGCTTAATTCTATTATTTAATCTTTATGGTGCTTTAGAGTTTATTACTCTTAAGTCTTGTGGGCTGCAGAAATTCTGTTCTGACAATGGGTTAGTAATGCAGTTTGAATTCTCGTGTTCAGAAGACAACATGCATCAGTACAGGTAAGTTAATCACGTGTGTGATGATGATGATGTTCTGCTTTTCCTTATCAGTGTTTCAGAGTTTACAAACCATCAAGGGTTTACAGGCAAACTGGGGCAGTGCTTTCATGTATACCTGCACTTGCCAATTTCTGAGGAGAAATTATTGTTTAAAAATTGGGATTACCTGGCATTCCTTTTTTAAAATCAGCTCTGTGTGTTTGCGGTACTCGCAGCATTTTCTCATGAATGTCTTGCTGGAAGTTCACATGGTCATCTGGGAGTTAATGCCTCATTTTGCAGCAGGGGCAGAGGCAGAATTCATCTGGGCAGAGCAGCACCCAACCTCCAGTCGATGCATCTCTTTAGAGCTGGGTGAGCTCCGCAGCTCAGAAGGATTCTCACTTCTGTTCTTGGCATGTACTTCACTGTGTGGAGTAGCTTTACAAGCTGTGCATGGTAATATCCAATTTTTAGACAGGTTACTGGAGTGGAATCTGAACGGGGTACCAGACTCCTTAGAAAGTGCTCCAAAATCCTAAATACAAGTGTGCATCTGAATTCTGCCCTCATTTAGAACATCTGAATTCAGACTACAGCGGCGATGCTTCCCTTTACAGGCTCCTGAAGGTTGTTTCTGTATGTTCTTTGAAAGAACTGAACAGAGGTGAAAGCTTTTTTTTAAGTTTGAAAAGACTCTCTTATGCATAAGATAATCTCTTATCTATTATGCTTAGGTGATCTCCACTTGCTTTGCTGACGCTGAGCCATCCTGTAAAAATGCAGGTTCTCCAGGAGAGGAGAGCAAGGGTATATGAGCAATGGTCTAGCAACTGGGGGATGTGCTTGGGAGAGGGCAAAATTCGTGGCTCTGTGCCCGAGACGTGTTTTATTTTCAAGGAGCAGAAATAACCCTGTGAAATCTTGCCTTTGTTTCGCCAGTTTCTAAATGCCACCTCCCTTGCATGCAGCAACCCACAGCCAGTGACTGACCTTCTGATCTCTTTTACTCGTTCAGCTGCAGCGCCCAAAGCAGGGTGCCGGCAGCACCACTGCCTGCGCATCGCCTACAGGGAGGCTCCGTTCATTGATACTTTCAAAATTTTATTAGTTGTATCTTAGCCATTTCTAGCAAGCGTGCTACCCCGAAGGGACGCCTTCTTCCATCTTTGCCAGGGTCCAAAGTGAGGAGTGTGTGTGGAGGGCAGTGCTGGAGTTCTGCATTTTACTTTTCCAAAATTCTGCCATGTTGGACGTCTGCCTCACAGTCCGGTTGCTGCTGCCGCTATTCAGCAGTGATGAAAAAGCACATTAGTTAGATGTGTCTAACCTGAGCAGTGGTAAAACGAACGTTCTTGTCGTTAGTCTTTAGAGTTAACCATCCTATTGGGATAATTGGCTGTTTGCACACTCCTTCTACAGCTATTGTTTGAGGTTGTTTGTAAGCCCTGGCATATGGGCACAGCATGATGTACGTACACTTCATGTTTGGAATATTCTCTTAATAACCGTAAGTACTGGAAACGTAATTTTTGTTAATGAAAGCTTAGACTGTAGAGCACAGTTCTGCAGCATGTGGTAGCATTTGAGACAAATTTCATGGCATCAGAGCTGCAGAACATGCTTTGAGATGTCAGATGTGCTTATATGTAAAATTCAAAGCTTCCTGCCCAGTGGGTAGCTTTTGCTCAGCTGGATACAAGATCTGAAGGAAATCTCAGTGAAAATTTGCCTTTTTCAACAAGTGAAAGGAAACCTACATCTAAGAACATTTCATTTGTTTTCCTTCCCAAGGAAACGAGCTGCCTGCAAATCAGTGAATGGGTCCCATAAGTACAAAGGAAACTCCAAAGATGTCAAACCTCCTGACCTCTGGATCCATCATGAAAGACTGGAGCTAAAACCCATTGATAAGTCTCCGGATCCCAATCCAATCATGACAGATACCCCAATCCCTCGCAACTCCCAAGACATCACCCCAGTTGATAATTCCATGGACAGCAATATCCATCAAAGGCGGAATTCCTACAGAGGTTGGGTGATCAACAAGTACTTTGACTATGATGTTTAAAATTAAATACATCTTACTCCATCTGGTGAAATCACTTTATTGACGTACTATTCAGTTACCCTTATCTTTTTATGTTCTAGTTTTCCAAGTAGTGAATTGGTTTTGTGCTTAGTTTGTAAGACTCTCTGAAAAGGACGGATCACAAGTTTTCGTGAGAAAATTGAGTGCCCAAGAGTTAAATCATGTATTTCCCTTGGTAAATGCCGATTAGTAATCAGAAGATCATCTGGCAAGTGCTTCCTATTAAGCTGTTGAGAGGTGTGGGACATTTTTTTCAGCAGTCAAACACACAGTCAGGTTTTGGTGTGTGTGAGTTTTCACTCGGTGAGTGGTTAACTTGTTAATTGTCTCAGCCGTATGCGTGACTCTGTGCTGCCACTCACTGCCCAGAGCTGCACTGCCAGAGGTTTGTGTTTGCATTATGGCCTGGAGAGTTTCTCCAGTGCCCAATAATCTTTACCCCTAACTGTCCTCTTTTCCACCTTCTAGTGGAGGGTGAAAGAGCCGTTTTTATCAATTATGAGTCACAGAACTGCTTACAAACAGGACAGCCCAGAAATAAAGAGAGGAGGATTGAAATCATCTGGTATGGTATCACAGAAGCCCCGCTGCAACGGTGAATAACCTTCAGTATTTTTCCTTCAGGGCATGAGTCAGAGGATAGCATGTCCACCCTCGCGGGAAGAAGGGGGATGAGGCCCAAGATGATGATGCCTTTTGATTCTCAACCACCTCAGCGTAAGTCAACAGCCAGCCCACCTACCTGCTGGCTCGAAATCGGGAGCACCCAAACAAGCCGTGTTGGTACTGTATGCGCCAGCACACTCACATACTGCTTCCTGTGCAATTCTCCTGAGCAATTCTGGCATATCCGCCGTGGAAGGAGTTCAAAGGCAGCATCCCGAGTCCCTTAGCGTGAAGGCAGAGTTAGACCAAGTTAAAAGGGAAAACAGAACAGCTGTATGTGAGTGAGCAGGAGGCACGCTGCCGAAGCAGGGAAGAGTTAGGAATGTGTCCAGCAGTCTGTCCCCGTCTCCGGCAATGGCAGCTGCAGGTGCTTTGTAGGGAAAGCCTGTGAGCGCGGCTGCTTTTTATAGTCCATTCCCTTTGTACTCTGCCAGTATCCAGCTGTTACACAGGAACTGTAGAGAGTCGGTACATCTCTGTCAGGTTCTGCCCCACTGTTAGTTCTCTCCTCCCCAGAGCAAACAGCCGTAGCCTTTTCAGCCTCCCCTCATGAAGCAGCTGCTCCATCCCCTTGATCACTTCAGTTGCCATTCTCAGAACCATCTCTAACTTTCCTATGTGCTTCATGAGATGCGGAGAGGCCAGAGCTGCACGCAGTACCACTAAGGTACAGAGCAGGAGAGGGTGTCCTCTGCCATGTTCTCAATACCTTCCTGCTGAATGAGGTGCTACAAGATTCCGTTGGCTTTTTTGGCTGCCGTTGCATATTGAGCTAATGATATCAGAGATCTGTCAACCGTATCTCCAAAAACTCTTTGCTGAGTTGTAACTGCCAGCTCCGAGTTCAGCATCATATAAGTACTGTTTGGATTATTTTTCCCTCGATGTAATAGCTTATTTAGCGATGCTAAAGTTTACCTGCCATCTCTTTGCCTGCTCACTCAGTCCTGTGGTCAGAGGTCTTTCTGAAGTTCATTGCCATCAGAATAGCATTTGACTACCCCCAAGACCTTAATATAATTTCTGAACTTGAAGATTTCTCTGATTGCTTCCATGTCTGGGTCACTGAGAAAGATAATTGGTTAAAACCAGTCCCAGCACTGATACCTGGGGAATCTCCTGCCGACTCTCCTCTGTCTTGAAAATTGATTATCCAGCCCCTCCCTTGGCTTCCTATCTGTGACCAGCTTTCAGTCCATGAGAGAGCTTTCCCTCAGCAGCAACTTAGTGTTTTAACTTTAGAGTGGACCCTTGTCAGAGCCTTTTTGAAAATTTAGCTGCATTATATTTGCTCATTCCCTTCATTGACGTATTTACTCTCTTGAAACTCCGAGATTAGTGATTTACTCTTACAGGAGTCATCGTTACTCTTTTCGAAATGACCATGTGTACTCATATCTGCAGTGATCTTACGCTTAGACCGAAACGTTAGTATAACTGCTGTCCCCACTTCATGGACATTTGTGAAGCGGTTCCAAAATCACTATGGCTTTAAGCTAAAACGCGGTAGTGGCTCAGGAGCAGCTTCAGCAACAGCGCAGCTGCTCAGGCAGTAGGAGAGAATTCGAGAGCTGGCGCAGTAGATCACCACCCGTCTCGGTGCAGGACCATCCCTGCTCGTGAGCTAGTGCTGAGCAGAAGAAATGTTTCAGCAGGAGTAACACTGCTCATCTGTTGGGAGGGATACCAAAAGCCTGCCAAATGTACAGCAGCTTTGCTCCGCAATGGGGCAGTTACACAAATTTATTCGAACGTGGGTAGACCACTGATAGGGGCTGAGGTTTTGAGAGCCTGGCAGGGCAGACTCGATGATTTGAGCAAAAGTGCTGAACTGAAATTTTGTTGAGGCAGTAGAAATATCTTTTAATTATTATTAGGAGATATTTTAAAATTAAACAATATATCTAGTTTTCAAATGATGTGTCTGAGATGGAAAGGGACTTGGCTAAACCCCTACACAAGTAGACTGAACACAAGAAAACAGGACAGAAGTGAGCATGCCGTGACAGAACTGTGAGGCTGAATTACACAGCGCTTATCTGGTCTGAGCTTTAACTTCCCTGAGCACTACGTTCATGTTCAACCCTGCAGCCAGGCAATTGCTGCCACAAGCTCTTGTGTTTTATGGAATGATTTCATTTAGGTTTCAACTTTCTAACTTTCTGCTTTATTTACTGAAATGGGTGCCAGGTTTTCTTGGACTCCACATGCTTTTTTAAGTGTCCTGGTGACCCAGTTAGCTCAGTTTGTGAATTTTTGGCTGTTGGCTTGTTTTACAACCTTTTTACAAGAGTAGTATCTTTTTTCCTTGGTTTCAACATAAATAGTCTGATGCTCCTTGTTTTCTCCCAGTTTTATGTGTGTGAGGGAGGAGCAGAGGATACAGTTTCACAAGTATGAGGGAGGAGTAAAGGATAGTTTTACAGTAGGCATCTTTACTCCAATTATTTTCCTAAAAGTTTGTTTGCTGTCAAATATGGGTGTCTAACATGGCAGCTGTTGGATTCTGGTGATTTCCTGTCCCGTGCCAGATGCTAGAACATGATGAATTCAGACTTGTGTGACCCTGTAACAGATTCAGACTGCAATAAGTCTTCCCTTGCGCTCTTCTGTGTGTTTTTTCTCTAAATGGAACGCAGCGTTGGATACACATAGCATAAGATAAACTCATACTGCCTGTGCTGCAGTGCACCGAGTGCTCCATGGAAGCAGTGCAGCAAAGTACTGTGTTATTTGGTGAGAAAGATCCTCAGCAACTTAGGTGATCAGTCCCAGGTAGGGTGAGAAGATGTACGGTTGACACAAGTGATAGAGTGGTGATACATATTTTAGGGAGGGAGTATATTCCAGTTCTACCTTTTGATGGTACTCAAGCTGATGTGATAATGCTGGCAGATACAGTTGTGGATATGATTTTCCCTTGCAGCACTAAACCCAGCTGTGACATCCCTTTTTGGTACCAGTCCTGCGGTGTTCACTCGAAAAGCCTATCTGTTTTCCCCCTCTTTATTAGATATTGCCTTGCCTAGCAAGCACAAACCAGACACAGACACAGCTGGCTTGGTGTGCCAGGTTAGCATGATGCACTACATGTCAGGAAGGATACGGAAGGTCTTCTGCTGCCCTAGGGCTTGAGACTATTTTTGTGACTTTGTTTGACTTTATGTCCTGTTTGCAAAAGCTCTGAGGGCTTCCAACTGTACGTTTCTATTTTATAGTAAGTGAAAACATTAACGAAACATCTTTAGATACCTTTCTGTAAAAGCTACAGAGAAAACTGACACCAGTAGGTGAGGCCCTTTCTCAGCAAGCAACACAGAGGGCAGGACCATTTGTTTAGTGTGTTTAAGTCTGTGCCTGCAAATACCGTCCTATGGCTTCTCCACCGTAGCATTCAAATCCAGTTGTTTACCTCTAAAATACTAAATTAGGATAATTTAGTATGTTGAATTTTAGTATAATTTACAGTAATGGTGTGTGCCTAGTTAGTTCCCTCCTAACTGGAAAAAAAAATTCTAGAAGGGTATTAGGAAGCAAAAGGCTATTTCTTTCTGAACGCAGCATGTTTCTCTTTATCCAGTTCCTCATCGGAACTTTTCTCTTCCTTGAAATTAAACAGTGCATCATGATCTTCATTAAGAGCTGCTGGTGCTACAGGCTGCTTTTTGACCCGCAAAGCTGTCAGATTTAGGTCTGATAACCCAGCAAATTATTAGCAAAACCCAGTAGTTCCAGCTGGGTGGCTTGGTGGCAGGGTAAACTTTCTGGGGACGTGGCTTTTTACTGCATCAGATTTTCTCCACTTGCTCACCAGAGTCTGCTTTGGGTGATGTTTCAGAGCTGCTACGATTTTGTGTTCTTCTCCCCATCTCCAAGCTTTTAGGAAATCTCTTGAATGTCCAATATATGTGCATGATTTTTTTATTGTGGTTGCAAAAACATATCGGAAGTCTTTGTACTAACATGCGTTATATTTGCTAATGATTGAAACACTTGCCGAAACACGGGTGTACAGCAGTGGTTTCTACAGGTAGAAGTAATCAAAATGTTTATGCCTTAAATGTTATGCCTTAAACTTTATATGCCTCCTACCTTGCTGACATGTAAGAGAACTCTTGGTGTCTCTGATGACTGCTGTCTCTGCTGGATTTCTGATCTCCAAGCTTCTGTGGGTTATTCCTCCATTTGTCAGTTCCCTGCAAGACAAAGTGGCGTTTTAATCTTGCTTGAAATGCGAATGTCTGACTTTTCACATCCCCTTGACAGTTATCTCACAAGACTTAAATCTAGAACTACTGATTACTCAGTATTAGAGTTTAGTTACTCTTCGTTTACCAGAGGTTGATAATGATGTTAGCATCTCAATGGGAGAGAGAAATTCTTTATTACCAATAGCTGAAAATCTTTAAGTATATTGCCTCCGCTGGTCAATTCACATATCCTGTCCTGCTGGCAGGCTGTTTTCCAGGAAATGAGGAAGTCAGAGGGTTCAGGTTTTGTTTGGTCAGCCTCCAAGTTCAAACCGCATGCATCAGTGCAAGAAGTCTTAACTGAACTCACCATTAGAATGATGGATTTGTGCATCACGTCATTGCTAGAAAGTAACTTCCAAAGGCAGCACATCTGAAGAATTTCCAGAAAAGGTTCAAAATAAAGTAACCAACCACAACTTTTTTTTTTTTTCTTTATGGTGCTAGTGGTAGCATTTCCCTCCTGTTTTCTGTGTCGAGACTCTTTTGGATGATTTTAAGCAATTCGGTATTTTAGTCTGGCGTAAGACTAAATTCTGCGCATGCTCTTGAGAGTTTGTTTTGCTGTTATCACAAAAGAGTGAGGGCAAAGGATGGCGTACATTAAGTATAAAATTCATGTCTCGCGTACAGGAAAAAGAAAACAGCAAGATAAAAAAAGGGGAAAAAAGAGAAAGAGGCTTTTGGTTTGAGTGCACTGGAGCAGAGCTTTATTAAGTCTGCACAGAGGGAATAAATGGAGCCTTTGGTGTCTTGTCCTACTCTTATCATTTGTCTTGCATTATTTAATTAACCAAAGATGCCACATTTGGTTACAATGTTAAGAAATTCAATGACAGCCAGAAATTATTTTGGAATTTGAACTCATATGTCTCCTGTATTAGGTCTGACATTTATAGCACAGCGTGAAATACGGGGAAGTTCTAAAGGGAGCTGAACTTCATTTTTCTCAAGTGTAACAGAAAGCGCTTGAAAGATACAGCCAAGAGAGAAGCACTTTCTGCGCAGGAAAATGAAGAGCTCTGCCTCTTTGGGGGATTTCGTGTCTTGGCGTGAAGGGAACTAAAGTGCTGGAGCAGAGTTGGAAAATTGTCATTGAAACATGTCATCTTGGTGTCATTGTAACTCTGCCGAGCAGTTGGCTCCCCTGTTCCGTGGCGCTGTGGGAGAAGGGAGGGATATGGTGCATTTCAGTACATGTGCATGCTTGTCTGTATGTTAAGCATTTTTCTGTCTTATATTCATTCACAGCTGTGATTAGTGCTCATCCCATCCATTCACTCGATAACCCTCACCATCATTTCCACTCCGGCAGCCTCGCTTCTCCAACTCGCAGCTATCTCCATCACCAGGTCAACCCGTGGCCGATTGGCACATCCATGTCCCATTCAGACAGGGCCAATTCCACAGGTGAGATACAAACCATCAGGTAGATTTTGCTTGTAACGGAACGATGAGTTGAACGCGTGGAAATCAAAACCTGAAACTTAACTTGATCAGTCTCCGTTGTGGTGTTCCGTGAGCGGCAGAGTCATGGGTTTAAGTAAAGACAAAACCCTTGACAGGCTGAGTTTTCTGTAAAGTCTCTTGTGTAGATCAGATATTGATCCTTGAGGTGCGTGATGGTGTCCTTGGAAAAGGAGGCTTAATGTTTTACATACAGCTTCAAATAGCAAGATTCCTTATTCTAAAGCCTTCAGCCCTGGAGTCTGAAACATCAGATTAAATCTAATTTGAGCTACTTAATATGATAACTTTTTCCTAATTAGTGGTGAGTAAAACCAAGAGTGGACAAAAGTCCAGACTTTGCTACTGAGAGCTGCCGTGAGTTAATCTTCCTGAAGCACGCAGAAAATTGCAGTGATTTCTATGCAGTATTTTCAAGCTTGAAGCACAATCATTTGCAATAGTCTTTGTAGTATCTCCGGTGCTCTGAAAAATCCAGAAGCAACAGTATTGCAAAATTGCACGTAGGAAACATCTTGAGATGAAGGGAATTCTGAGCTTCCCTAGTTGAAGGTCTGCATTTCAATCAAGGTGCCCCAGCCGACAGCGTTCTTTCCTGTTTCCTTATGAAAGCAATTCATGAGGCTGCAAATACGCAGTCAGACAGATGTTAGAGGCGGAGGGTTCCCTTGTTCAGCTTTTATACTGCTGAAGTGACAGCTCTCACAATCCAGATCTCCTGCATGTGGTCCAAGTAGGATCACGATGCCCTAAATTCAATTTGCCGTCTCATTGTTCTCTTAGATCAGGGTGGAGTCTGCTGCAGACAAACAAATGAAGCCTGTGATTTCATTTTAGCTTTCAGCAAGTAAAGAGATTTCAAGTCTACCTCAGAAAAAAATTTGGCTCTTCTATATGCACTACAGTGATATATGCTTAATGTATACCTATTTAAGAATGCCAATACTGTGAAATACTCAAGGGTAAAAATGAGGATGAAGATTTGTGTTCCATGCTGTATATCAAAGGTCTTATTATATGTAGTTGTTTCAGTGGAAAACTGTTGATTTGGCATTATGCCTGTGGAGTCATTCACTTCTCAAGCTTATTTTGTTGTTAGACAGCTGTTGCCATTCACCTTAAACAGGACAGTTACACAGAATTGGTGTTATTTGCGGCACAGATTGTTAATCTGTGATCACTTCTTAGCTTATAACAGCGATCTTGGAAAAGGTGCTTGCAGACACTACTGTGATGTTTCCATCTGACCACAGAGGACATTTCTGTAAAAGAAAAGAAACACCTGTTTTGGGGGTTTTTTGTCTGCTGTAGAATCCGTTCGAAACACACCGAGCACAGACACCATGCCGGCTTCCTCGTCTCAGACATGTGCTGACCACCAGGATCCTGAAAGCACTGCGGGGTCTTACCTGGCTAATGCACAAGAAGAGGATTCGGCTCAGAACCTCCCGACAGCACATGTCCGTCCTTCCCACCCGCTGAAGAGTTTTGCGGTGCCAGCGGTTCCACCAGCTGGTTCCACGTACGACCCTGCGCTGCCAAGCACACCGCTGCTGACTCAGCAAGGTGAGCGGGGGAAAACTGGCAAGACACGCTTGCCACAAAGAGAAAAAGGAGATTTTAAGAAGAAAATGGGAGAAGCTCCTTAAGGGCCGAGCGTAGAAGGAAATATGACAGAGACTGGAGTCAATTTTGTTGGTATGATTTTCAAGGCCTTTTTCTTTTATGTACATAGAAGAACTGGACGAAAATTCAGCACTCCATAATTATTTGAACTGTTCATTTTCCTCTAATAGAATCCTTTTTATTCTCCTACTTTCAAGCGCTTTCTGAATAAGGAGAAGAAATAATTAACTGAGGCATAACTATGTAACAATTTATTTTCAGCTCCTAACCATCCAGTTCACTCGGTGAAGACTGCGTCAATTGGGACTTTAGGAAGAACTCGACCTCCCATGCCAGTGGTGGTTCCCAGTGCCCCTGATGTGCAAGAGACCACCAGGATGCTCGAGGACTCGGAAAGCGTAGGTACTCTTACACTGCCAGTGCCTTGCTTTGGCAGTGATTATCAGACTGTGGTGAATCTCTCTTTATATGATACTTGTAAACTTTAGTAATGTTTGCAGTGAGACTTTCAGAGGCAGAGGATAATGAGGCCTCTGTTAACCCATATAAAAAAATCTAGTGCAAATACCTTCTACACAAGGCAGCAAATTCAGAGAATTGGCACTTTAATTGCAAGTATTAGTAGCGCTCTCTAAATGTGAAAAGCACTTAAGAGCGTACTGTCATTCCTAGTTCCCCAACACTAAACAGATGCAGCACTTCCATCTGTTCCAGTCCACAAGGCCCACTCAGTCAGAAACGGAGAAACTTTTGACGACATTTTGGCTGAAGGGAGGCTCTTAGCTGAACATAGAGTCATGTTCGCAGAGATTTCCTTTCTTGACCCATGCTCAACGCTTCTGGTTTCTGCCAGCCTGTCACAATGACAGGAGAAGGGGAAAGACAAATATCACGTATAGCACTAGTCTTTTCATTCCGTACAGTACGTAGCGCCTAATGGAGCTTTAGTTTATGGCTTGGGCTCCTATATGCAGGCTCCCATACTGGGGCCGTGGAAGTGCCCTGCACATCTGGTTTTTGCCTGCTTATCTTGATGTAAAGAGCATCTTTGTTCACAGAGCTGAAGGCCTCCAACAGCGCTGTTTGCTTTTCTGTGCAGCTGAAGATGTTGTGTTCATGCTTGCTTTGAGATGTCATTTATCGCTGTCTGGTTTACAGGCATACTGTGCCTGGATCCTATTAAAGTCGTGCAGCTGCACCTTCTTCTGCTGCTGCGGAGCGTCCAAAGTGTCATTGCAAATGGAAAATTTAGCATTAATGCCAAAATGTTTAAAGCCACCATCCCAAATAGGTTTTTAGATACTCATAAAAGTGTTCTGACTTTATGGAGAAAAAGGAACTGTTGGGCTTCTCTGGAAATAGCTTTTAAGAAGCGAGGATGGGTTTGGGTGTCAGGCACTGGAAGAGCTGTTTTCCTTTCAAATTGCAAGCCAACAAGTTATTGTATTAGCCATTTATTACTGCTACAAGAAATGCTTATTTTGAATTCTTTTTTTTTTTTTTTTTTCTGGTTTCCTTATTGTCCTTTCCTTTTGTCACATTTTTTTTGTCACCCTCTTGATTTTATTTCAGTATGCGCTGGTCTAGAAACTGCAGGCATGCTTCATTTGGTGCACTTTTGCCCTTCTGTCTCGCTGTCACTCTTACTTTATTCTTTTTTCTGGTTGGTACCAAAAATATACTCATTAGTTTATTCATCAACAAATTTATAATATTTTGATAGAGTCATTAATAAATTAGTACAATGAATACTAGTTAAATTACGAGTTTTAAAAATGAGGATTAGATAGTGATTTGAATTGATCCGGAGCCTGTAGAAATAAGTCTGAGTGCTTCCGCCTCACTGCTCTTTGTCACTGTCAATACTCGGCAGATAATGCATTGGACACAGGACAGAGAGGACTTTTCTGGTACAATCTAGATTGCTGGGTAAACTGGAGACTGCCTGCTGCGTTCATATCTATTGAAATGAAAGAAAAGGTTCGTTTCTAGAAGCAAAGGAAGTGAGATCAGAGTCAGGGCCGAGGGCTCCACTCTGGGAAGGGCTGCAGTTTTATGGTACGTGATCAGCTGAGCAGTAGCTTTCATGTTAGACTCTAGTCAGAAGGTCAATAACGGACCTTAACTACATAGAGCAGAAACTATCCCCCAGGAGTTGTGTCGCTGCTGCTTTGGCATGAGCAGAGCTGGTACTGGAATAGCACGTGCAGCCTGGCTCGCTTTCTGTGAAAACGATGTTGAGAGAGCAAAGAGGGTTTGGAGACGTGCTCCAAGAAGGTAAGGAAAAGCCTTGGTCAGCTCACAAAAGATTTTGAGATGAACTAGTTGGTGGTATCTATCTACATACATGCATTGGTAACAGAATGTTCAATATCGCTGAAGCTAGACAATGAAGCTAAAAATGGAGTGTGATTTTCACACGCATAGTGATTCTCAAAACAGTTTTATTTGAAGTGATTCTTTACCTTTTTTTCCAATTAAGCTGGGAAGATTTTTCTAAAACATCTACTTTGGTTCAAAGGAAGCTAAGTTATCTTGAAGCAGGAAGTGATACAAGGAAAGCAGATAAGATGATCACAGTCTTAAAAATCAGTGAAATTATGAATCACTATTGCAAAAAGATCTGCGCTTAAAATAGAGAGTTGTTTCAAGTTATTAATTCCTGTAACTGTCGATAAATCTGCTTCTGCTTATTCATGTGTCAGGGTCGCAATCTACACCAGAATCACTGATCTTATTTCTTATTCTGTCCCTCTTTAAAGAAAGAGAATCACCTTGTCAATAACTCTTTACGTCTCCCACAGAATTACGAACCGGATGAGCTGACCAAAGAGATGGCCCACCTGGAAGGACTTATGAAGGACCTTAATGCCATCACTACAGCATGACCACCTTCACCAGGACATGACTCCAAACAGTTTCACAAGTCTTGGGACTCAGCCTTGGAACACAAGGAATTGTACAGAGTGAAAAAAAAAAAAAA
>VYZM01013519.1:484913-523155 GCA_013398915.1 Dromas ardeola
AAAAAAAAGAGAGAAAAAAAGAGAGAAAAACAACAGGAAGAGGGGACAGCACATGAGAGCATACACAGAAAGCAAACGAACCAACCAGTGCATTTGTGCTACAGCTGGTCAAAACGAGATGACATTTCTCGTCATTGTCCTGCAGTGAAGTCATTGCCAAGTTGAATTCCATTTGCCTGCTGAGACCATGCAGGATGGGACGCAGCAGGCTGAAATCTAGCATCCAGACAAAAGGAAAAAAAAATGGACTTTATGTTTGGGGTTTTTTTTCTGGTCAGGTTTTGTCTCAGTGGTGTGATTGCCCTGCCTTTTTCAGTGTTGGACATTTGCATTTATGTACAATTTTATTTGTGTTTTTATTTTTATCTTTTTTTATAAAAAGGAAAAAATATTGTAATCAAAAAAAAAAAAAGGAGAAACTGTTGTTTTCCACAGCCTAGACTGACATTTGACTGCTTGTTCTATTGTGTATGAAACTTCATTGCCAGCGTGGGTTGTTCTGTTTTGTTTTTTATTCTGCGTATAATTACGTCCCCTTCTGGCAGTTAATCCATGGCCTTTGGGATGCTGCACTGCTATTTGTAAGCTTTTTTTATTATTTTTATATTATAATTATTAAAAGCCTGACTTTCTCCTCTCATCACTGTGAGATTACCAGTCTGTTTGAATTGAAATGTAATTTGAAAGGCTTGTTTGTCGCTTTTTGTGCAGTTTCAATATTTTGAGTGGGGAAAGTAGATGGGGAAGGGGAGGGGATCCAGTGGGAGGGTTCATTATTGTTGGTTTCCTGTCTTTCTACACTGACTTGAAAGACTGAAGAAAATGAACGCATCTTCTGTAACGTCCTTCCTTGTAACTTCTGCATACTGTGTCTCTGGTTACTGAATTGCAGTGAGAGTCTCATTTAGAAACATTAAAGAAAATTTCCTCCTGGAAAGTAGGGTTCCTTATGTTTAGATGACACTACAGCTTATTTTGGCAACAGGGCTCTGTTTTGTTGGTGTTAGTTTAAAACATGAAGCTTTTAAAGCGCAGGTCGGGCGCTCGTTCAGCAGTGCACAGGGCATGGCCCTTCTCTGCTGGGGGTGCTCAGCTTTGAGCTGCCTGGACACCCCGAAGCAGAGAACTGGGGACCTCTTCTCATCAGCAGTAGCCCACGGCATCCTTTTGTCCATGCTACATGGACACAGCGTCCTTCAGCAGCAAGTCCAGCCCCAGTGCAATTTCTCTATCCCAGGCCATTTAAACAAGAATCCTTCTCTTAAGGATTCTTCAGAGACATAAGCAAGGCAAAAATGTATGTTTTTACACTTTTGAAACCATTCGAAAAGAAAAACAGTATTAGTGACTCAGGTGCTGTTCACGTATCTGTCTAGAAAGGATGGAAAGTGAAAAGGGAACTCCTATATGAGGGGAAGGAAAAGAGCTTTTGTTTCTCCTGCTACGATTGCCTGGCTCTGCCATGCTCTGTGAGGAGGAATGGCATAAAAAGAGGGACTATATTTTAGCAAAAAAAGAAAAAAAAAAACCAAAGCCCAGCTGGCTAACGAACTTATGTGCAATTTCACTTTTAAAATGAAAGGAAACTCAAAACTTACTGATGATTGTGATGGAGAATCTGTTCCTCCTGAGCAATTGGATTTGGGATCTCGGCAGCTCAGCAATAACGATGGAGAACACGCAGGTAACAGGTGTTTCGGGCACAAGGCGCTGCTGCCACGGCCCACAGTACCTCTGCTACATGGCTCTACCTGTGGGAACATTAAGAGGAACTACTGTAATTTGCTTACATTTAAATTTTAAAAACCCAAGAACTTTGCTTCATTTATTGTCTTTTATCCCTGTTACTAAAGCTAAAACTCTGGGCCCATTTTCATAGTCCCGGTCAGCAAGAGAAGATAGAGCCAAGGAGTTGTCCTGGAGAGCAGCAGGGGTTTGGGTTGAAGTTTTTACTTCCTTTCTTTTCCTGGACTCTTTGCGTTGTCATTTCTAGGACATTTGATGGGTTTATTTATTATTTTTGGGGGGGAGTGGGTGGGTATCAAACTAATTGGAGCACCGTGGGCCACCTGGATAATTGATGTTTGGACTTTTAATCAATACAATTCAGGGCAAAATAAGCTACAGAATATGTATTTAAATAATAAAATACGCACCCTGTCCTGGAAGGAGGGGGTGTATGTTTTCCTTTGCCTATTTTTTACCTATACCCAAAGAAATACCATCATACATACGCAGTATTCTTAGCTGGTGGGTCTTTGTGAATATTACTTATGTATAACACCATGAATGTTAATATTGTCATTGAATTTGGGGAGGGGGAATATTTTTAATGATAAAACAACTGTTCAAAGTTGGTTTTTTAAGGTGAAACTAAAAAAAAAAAAAAACATTTATTCAATTCAGTGTACAATCTGTATTGCACTTTTTCACATTTTAATGCTACGTTTTCTTACATATCCTGTGATTTTAAATTTGGAACATTGTGTATCCTTGTAGTGTCATAGTCAAGCTGTTAAGTGGCAGCTTCCCTCAGAGACATTTGGGGAAAAAAACAAACCTGTATATTGTTTTATGATTCTCATGTAGAATAATTTTGAGGACTGCTGTAGACGTCTACCTTTCTGTACAATTTTTTTGCTTTTCTGTAGTATTTGCTGTATACTCTATGGCTTTTTTTAATAACTTCATGTTTATTATTTTGTATTGGACATCCAATACACTTTTTTTAATCCAATCAAATTCTGGTCTGCTTGGAGAGTTTGTTCTCTTTTTAATTATTCCTATACTTTTTTTTTCCCCCCCTTAATCAGTATGGTGACCAGGTTTGGAATTTCACGGAATCACAGAGTTGGAAGGGACCTCTAGAGATCATCTAGTCCAACTCCCCTGCTAAAGCAGGATTGCCTAGAGCACAACTTGCACCTTTTACTCGCACCTTTTTTGTTGTGGTTTGTAGGTTATGTCTTCCAGAAAAAGAAGAATTATTACTCCCCCCCCGATTTTGTGCAGCCATTCAGCATGTAGTTTCTGGCCAACTCCCCTGAATTTCAAAGCTCAACAGAAAAAGTGTCACCTTCTAACAAGCAAGCATCAGAAGGAAGGGTTTCAAATTGGTGAAAGTACATTTAATAGCCTTAGTAAAGCAGTAAATCACAGAAAAATAATAATATAATTCTTTGAATATAGCACTTTCTGTCTATAGATTTTAGAGTGCAGTAATTGATCCCCTTATTGTTACCCTCATACTAACTCCAGACTCTCAATACTAGACTCACACTGATCCATCAGCCTCTTCTCTGCAAACCAGCCACTTCCCCCAGTTCCTGTCATCCCCTGTTCTTGGCAGCACCAGGCCATTCCTCATCCTGACCACTACAAACAGGAGTACAAGCCACCGCATTGGTTTGCACCCCCTGTTTCGCCCCCTATTTTGCCAGTCAGAGCCTTCCATTCACTCATTAAATTGCACAACCACACTGAGGTCTCGGGTGGGAGCTGGACCCCAGAAATTCTCCAGAAGGGATGCCACAACCCTGCAGCTGGTCAGGGAGTTCTCAGCCATGCTGGAATTGGTGGGGTTGCATGTGTGTACGTGTACAGAAAAGGAGAACTGGGGAAGAAAGACAATAGTTTTTGGGAGTGTGACAAGGCACATCTGAGATGCAGCCAGGCAGAGTGGATACAGCAAAAAAAGCCCCAGCCCTCTACTTGGTAACCTCTAACTTTAAAAGCAAAAGGATAATTCTTGCCGGGTGAGTCAGCGCAGCTCACTTGCTGCGCTATTGGCTTTGCAGAGCAAGCCAGACGGAGAGGTGGCAGTTTGACGAGGTGGTTGCCCGTCAGGAAGCCCCTGTGAAGCCGGGCAGGGCTGTGCCTGCGGGGAGCTGCGGGCAGTGCGGGGCGCGGACACTAGAGGGCGCCGGTGACTCGCTGCTGAACGAAGCCGCACCGCGCCCCCAGCGCCCGCACCGCGCCCCCAGCGCCCGCACCGCGCCCCCAGCGCCCGCACCGCGCCCCCAGCGCCCGCACCGCGCCGGCAGCGCCCGCACCGCGCCCCCAGCGCCCGCACCGCGCCGGTGCCCACCTGGAAGAGACGGAGTGGTTTCTCTTCGGCATAGGTTAAGGAGACTAACATTAGCGACGCTTTCTTGTCAGTAGCAGGTCAGTAAAGATCTCAAGCTGCAAACTACAGGTTCTTCGTGCCTCGCTGTGGCTGTCCTTGCTCGCACTTTGGCTTCCAACGCAGAAGCAAGAGGTTGCCTCAAACACCTTTGATGATAAATTGGTGCAACACTGGCAGGCTTTTTCCCGTGAAAAACAGCCACCTGTCTTAGTTCAAATCCTGTCTCAATTTGTCCTAACTCACAGCAAATCAGTGTTCATCTCAAATAAAAGAATTCCCGTAGCAGCTCAACGTGACTTAACTTAACTGCCTTTGCCAAAAAAGTTAAAGCATTACAACTTTTCTGTGGGGCCAGGTATTCCCTAACCCAACACAGGCTTCAGCCAGGTTACATCTCCCTTTGCGACACAGGGCTGTGAACACACAGAGCCTGTGCGACTATTAAAAGCCAAATGAGCTGCAGTGTGACTCTCTAGAACCTTCCATAAGCAGACACAGCAAAATTCCTGCCTCCGAAAAAGGTTGCCAGCTCTCCAGTGTGATGGACACCCTGGAGGTCAAGGGGACAATCACCCTAGCAAGCAAACATGCAGGGCTGACAGGGGCAGAGGCAGCAGACGGGACCAGCAGGTTCAGAAACGGAAAGCCAACCCTTGGCAGGCACTATGTGGAAAAGTGGCAACAAGAACAGGAGCGTAGGAGCGTAAGGGTGGCAATCACCCACAGATCCAGACTGTACCCCTGCCTTTTGAAAAGGCAGGAAAAGCCTGAAAGTGATAGAATGCCAGGGAGCCAAACTAAAATCAAGCGAGGGGGAACAAAGAAGGATTCAGCCTACTCTGAGTGCTGCTGGGCCACCTTGCTGTGGGGAAACGTGCACCCCGCCAGCTGAGAGAGGTCTCCCGACACGCACACCTGCCTGACTCAGCTCCCCTCCACATGCAGGGCAGTAGTGGTTGCACTAGGATAACAACCTATTCCCTGCCCTTTAGTAAATGAGAATCAGCTTTTTCTAGTTACTTCCTAATTTCAGCTCCTGTTTCCCCACCTTCTTCCAGCACTTTCCTCCAGGCCTTCCTCTCTGTAGGGACAATGGCCAAGACAGCTGGCTACCATAGGGCTGCAATTTAGAGCAAATGCTAATTTTCCTTGGTGATTTCTTAGTAATTTCCTTGGTAGTTCCCCAACCCGGCTGTCTCAGAACATCCCACCCTCAGTCAGCAGCTAAACAGCCACAGGGTGAGGGGATGCTGCAGGGTGCTCTGCCCATAGCGATTGGTTTTCCTAGCAGTTTAACCACAGTGCTTCTGTTTGACACACAAATGCACCAGTAACACCACTACCAGCCTTGGAAACATGATGTAGCACTGCTCTAGTATCCCCAAATCCTCACCACCTGCACCAGAGAGAGGACAGCCCTGGTTACAATATCCTGCAGCAACCCCATTGCAGCAAAGGCCGGGAGAATTTAATGAGACATGCTAGCGATGTAGCAATAAAATCATCACACATTAACTTAATCCAAATCAGTAGTACTCACCCTTAGCGGGCTCCAGGCAAGGGAAGAGCACTCACAGGACTGTCACAGGCTCCTCTACCCAGAGGCTTTGCTGTGCCCCCTTTCCCCTTCTTTCATTTTAGGCTGGCTGTCAGTGCCTCCACCTCCTAGAATTTCATCATTCTGTAAAGAGGGGGCCGCAAACCTGAGAGGAAAAGAAAGAACAACCCCATTTGTAACCTCATTCATTGTCCCTGGGTGGCAGGGCCACTGCAGACAGAGCTGGGACAGTCAGATGTGTGTGTTGGAAAGCCCTGACCTGACTTCAGGTCCCCCCTTAGAGCCCTTTCCCAGGGAATTTGAGAGCCCAGTCTCCCAAGGACACTGGAAAGCAGACAGCCAGGTCCCACCTTGCATGGGGGCCAGGGCAGCGACACCCAGCTCTGGGGCCACAGCGCCATGGAGGGGGTTGCAGGATGCGGAGGTTGTCCTCAGGCTCAGTAGAGCCCGGTTGTGATGAGAAATGTGCCCTGTGCCCTGGCCAGACACAGCCCCAGGAGGGGTTTCCTCAGTGGAACGGGAAAGCGGGGAAACCCAGGGATGGCTGCGTGCCTGGCAGCCCCGTCCCGCACAGCATCCTCCCCAATCCCGGCATCCTTGTACGTGAGGAAAACACCAGACCCCATTTCTCCTCCGTGGGCACGGTCACCATGGTAACAGCATCCACTTAATCTGGCCAAGCTCTGTGCTGAGGATGGCGAGGCCAGGGCAGCTTCCCTCCCGCACAGGGGTTTCCCTGGCAGCTGCACAGCTTTCCCTTCCCAGGCACAGCCCATCCTGCACTGCTGCTATCCATCTCCCCCCTGTCTGCGGTGAGGATTTGGAGCCTTGTGACAAAAAAACCCCTGTCACTTGGAGAAGGGTGCTGAGGTATTGGCAGTGAGCAGCTGCAAGGGAAACCTTGCCTGGTGCCAGCTGTAACCCCTCTGCCAGCACCTCTCAAACTTGAGGGCTGCCCCTGTGTTATCCTGTGCAGGGTGACACTGCTGTGACCCAGGAAGAGCCACCTCCAGAATGCTTTGGGCCCTGCTAAGCCCAGGGAGCAGGACCCTCCCTTGCCATCCCCAGCCTGGGCCCTCTCCCGCTCACCACCCTCTGTCTCTGCCTGCTCTTGCTCCTCCGGAGCAAACCAGAGGCTACAGTATTTCTCCAGCCTCTTCTAAAGAGACGCGTATCCCTCACAACATCCCCAGAGACCGGGCGAGAGGCCCAGCCACTTGAGGAGGTGCTTCACAGGGGGTCCCTTGGCTACATTCCCCCCCTGACCTCTACAGCATTTGTTGCCCTCCCTTGCCCAGCTCTGGGCACCAGCACAGATGACCAGAGTGGTTCTTCCCAGCCCAACCTGCCCGGGCTCCCCAAGCCGCTAATACCTGGCCTGCAGCATTTCACCTAGTCCCTAGAGCTGCCTTTTCACCAAGCTCCAGCAGCCAAATGATGGATTCAGTAACACATGGGGTTACTGAGCCGAGGCCACCTCGGCCCCGAGTGGGATTGCTGTCAGCCATGGTTGGAAGGGGAAAAAACCCTGCTGCTACAGCCGGTGCTGCTGGAGTGGTGCTGAGCGTGTGGGGAAGGTGGTGAAGCCAAAAGGACCAGGCACCCCCAGACACAGGGCTGGGAGAGAACTGCTGCCCAGTCCTAGCCTCAAACCTGCTAGCACTGAGGGGACCCAAGGGACAGGGCACACAGCCCAGTTACCAACACACTGCAGCACATGGCAACTTCCAGACCCTTTCACGCTAACCATATCCCCAGGGCCACCTCTAAGTGTGGGGCAGCCATGACCATCCCCACTGTGGACTAGGAGCACAGAGCCAAAGCTCAGCCTTTCCCCCACAGTTGCTCCCAGCAGCCAGGAATCAGGAGGACCACCAGCACACCCCAAAAGATGGGCTTCAGATAGGAAGCCACCCCAAAATCCCCCCCACCCCTCTTACCTGGAGAAGCCTGCTGCTTGCTATGAGGAGCCAGGCTGGAGTCTGCTCCAGTGCTTCACGTTCCTCCAGGTGTTTCCCATCTCCATCTCCACGGCAGGACCCTTCCCAGCTGCAGAGCGTTAGCCTGGGTGCTCAACCCAGTGCTGCTCATCACTGGGGGCTGGTTCTGGCCACCTGGCTGGGCTTTGTTCTGCAGGCCAGCCTGGTTCCTTTGCAGGGAAGCCTGGAAATGGAGGGCTGGGCAGCAGTGGATTTTTAATGGGATGACAGCTAGAGTGGAGACAGCCCCTTCCAACCAGGGTTGCTTTAGGCTCTGTGTGAGGCATGCCATTGAGATCTAGTAAAACGCAGCGAGCAAACAGCGGCATCACGGCAAACTAGAGATGGAGGCTGAGTGCCCTCATGGGCTCTCAGAGGATATTCCTGAGTCCTCAGGGCTGATGTCTGCCTGTTTTCACACTACTGGAACTGAATTCATACTACTTGAATCAAACCCTATGATTTTGGAGACCATTTTGCTGGAGGCAGGGAGGAAAAAAATGAATGTGTTGTACCCACGCACAAGTGCCTCCAGGTCTCCCTGTTCATCCCTGCGGTATCTGCAGCTCCTATAGGTACCCTCACTATGCCTGGATGGTGTCACACTCAAGCCTTCATGGAGAGCTGATTAAAAGCTACACGCTAAGCACCTTTCTAGAGTTAAGTATGTATGTCCTCAGTTGCCACAGCCTTTCCAGGAGCACAAGGCTTACAGTGACATGAAAGATCAAGTTGTCCTGGCACTAAATCTTTGCCACAAACCATGAGCTGCAAGAGGAGCCTGAGGCACGAGGGAAAAGGTTCATAATCCATCAAGGACGCTTGGGAGGCAGAAATGCTTACAAAGGAGTAGCACGGAAGCCCTGTCCTCCATCCTTCCTCCCTCACTAAGAGCAAGAAGTCACTCCCAAGTCTGCTGGGCCCTTCTGACTCTGGTGAGTTTGATCCAGCAGTGCCATACCCTTTCCCCATGCCGGGCAGTAAGGGCGAGCTCTCTCCTCCCAGGTGGCTGTCTCCAGGATGGCGAGGCAGCTGGGCCAACTGGAGCATCAGCAATAGCAAAGAGCAGCTCCCATCACCAGCTCCCCCGCTCTCTAGCGAGCCACCCCAGGGGCTGCGCTGGCCAACACAGTGCGGCACTCAGCATGTCAGCGCCCAGCCTGTGCAGAGAGGAGCTGACAGTGATGGGCACACACAAGGCTGGAGCTGACAGCATCCTTTGGCCACAGCAGGAGGCCAGCGCGGGTGGACAGGACACCTGAGAGGCAGCACCGTGTCTGAGGAGGGCAGCTGGCCATGTCCCCACCTGGAGCCACCCCCATTGCCCCTACACGCTGTCTCCGACAGAGCTGGAGGAGGAAAGCATGGGTGCTCCTCCAGAGAGGCTGCTGTGAGCTTTGTGTGGGCGAGCCCCAGCCATTCCCATCACCGCTGAAGAAAGCAAGTTTAAAAAAAAATAAAATAAAATGACCCTGAAGAGCTGTCTAATTTGCAGCACAGTCAGGGAGAGCAGCTTCCCAGAGAGGGGAAGGCGTTCAGACATGTGGCACTGGGAGATGCTGTTAACACCTTCCTGCCCAGCGCTGCAGGACAGCTTCAGCCAGCTCCCATTCCTCCCATTCCCTTCCCAGTGGGCAGGGCAGGGCACACGCTGCCTTGGTGGGGGATTTCTGGAGGAGGTGGCCGGCGCCGCAGACAGGGCAGGAAAGCCAGGTCCTGCAGTGCCCATGCCAACAAGAGGTCACTAAGTGGATGTCCTACAAAGGGCCTGGCATCTGCTGGGCTAAAGCTCCTATTTTAACCTATCAGGCTGTTGGTTTTCCTCCATTAAAACAAAAGAGCATCTTCTGAGAGACTTCAGTCAATGTCTATTCTAATCAGGTGCCTGCTAAAAGGTGGACTTGAGCAGAACAGTCACTGCTGGTGATTAGGGTCAGCTGGTAGCTGGAGGCTGAAAGGCAGCTGGTTTGCTGCCTTTTAAAAGAAAATCAATCTACTTTCCTGCAAATGTAAGTGGCAGAACCAAGTTAGGATTTCTTCCCTTAATTTACCAATAGTAGATGGCACTATATTCAGCTCCATTAAAATCAGAGCTTAAAGTCAAAGTGGGGCTTAGGCACAGGCTCGGTGTGCTGGAATTACTGAGATAAAATGTCTGAGGCCTCTGCAAATAACTTAAGTGACAAAACCAATATGCATATGCTCATGTGTGAAAACTAACCTTCTTTTTACCAACAGGGAGAAAGCAGGCAGTGAGGGGATTTGTTTGAAGACACCTTGCCAATCCAGACAGCGGTCTGCTGGGATTGCTGGGAGCAGTGCCAGGGCCAGTGCCTGGCAGGGCCAGGGCGGGGGACGTTGGAAAGGCCCCGGCACTGCGCTGGCTCTGATCACAGCACAGCCCCGGGCAGGCCAGACCCTCAGCTCCCCCGGCTTCACTGAGGTGCTGCTCACAGGGGTGTCAGGGAGGGGGCACTGAGGGCAGACAGCTCACGTGCAGGGGCATCGTGCATGTCCAATGAGGCAACACCTTAAACAGGGAAAATACTTGGGACCTCAGACTCCAGCACTGACGGACTGTGTTGAAAACAGGCAGTGCTCAGCTGTGACTTGGGGACAGGGCCTTGGTGTGTCCCAGCTTCTCCACTTTGCTCTCTCCTGCCAGAAAAGCATTGTTCAGCTAAGCCTACACCTCTGCAAGATGGGGGGGGAGGGGGGGGGAGGGGGTGGGATTGCTCACAATTTGCTTTCATGGCTTTATTTAATTTCTGCAGATTTCTGAGTGTAGGCTTGAGCTTAGAAACCCAACTGACTGAGGGGCCACATGCTCACACAAAACCCGGCATCACAAACTGAGCGTTTCCCTGTGTGGGGAAAGGGAGAAATGTGACCAAGGAACTGCACGGCTGATGAAAAGCACCTGCAAAACCACCTCCGACTTCTGAGGGCAAACCCAAAGTGCATCTTTGCCTGCCCTGATTCTCTTCCCATGGATCCCAGCTTTAGTTCAGCAGTGGGAAAGTGCCACCCACATCCCTACTCACAGGTCACCAGTTGCTCACCCCTGACAGGGATGGAGGGGTGCCTGCAAATGGTTAATGGTGGATGGGAAGGGAGTCTAGCCACCAGCAAAAATGGACTAATTGCTCATGCTAGTACATCCCAGTTCCTGGGCTTTTACCCCCTGCAGCCATCACCCTGGTCCAGCTCTTCTGCAGCACGGCCCCACCAGCCTGGCAGAGGGGGTCAGCACTGGAGCAGAGCATTGGCACTGGGCTCCCAGGGTCCCAGCATGGGCTGGCCTCTTCCCTCCTTTCTCCTGGGACTCACATGGTATTGATGCCCCAGACGAACCTCTCAGGGGCTTGGAGAGGTGGCTGCCACCCACCAGTGCTGGGCAGAGAGGATTACCTTCAAGGGATGCACCTCATCAGGTGCTGGGCCCATTGTGGTGCCAGCAGCTGCTGTCTCCGGCTCACTAGCACTGAAGCTGTAACTCTGCCCCTGCCTATGGGAAGCAGAAACTCCTGGTCAACCTTTCAATCCAAGCATATTCCCAGGCAACCCAGGTTGAGAAGGTAACCCTGGCCCCTCTCCCTTCCCTCCCTGGGCTCCAGCTCCCTCAGCTACAGGACTTTGCTCCCACCCTGGTGCCTCCCCCAGGGTCTATATTCTTGTTCTGTACCCTTGTCCCAGAGAGGTGCATGGCCTGCTGGCAGAGATGGGGTGGGCTGGTCCACCCCATCGCCTAAGAACATGAACATACTGTTTGTGTCCTCACCTTCCCCCCCCCCCTCCCCATATCTGCAGTCCCCCAGGGGGGTTTTGGGGCCCCTTCAGTCACTCATGCTTTCTGCAGTGATGTGTAGTGTGATGGGCCGTCTGGCCTGAGACGGCTGCAGAGCAGCTCATGTGGGCAACCTGCTCCAGCTCTGGAAGGGGTTGGAAAAGTCCTGTGCTGCCCTACAGAGGTGTGAGCAGTGCGATATCGCCTCTTTGCCGGGCCACTGTTTCCTCCTGCTTCTGCCCGAAGGTGGAGGAGCAGCAGTGGGACCTGCACAAGGAGTGCCAGGCCTTGAGCAGCTCTCTCGTTTGCCTTTTACATGCTGTGGTTTGCACACAAACAGGAGCATTGCCCTGTGCACATCTTCCCTTCCACATCCCAAAGTGATCCTCTTCCACAAATTAACAGCTCACGTGGTTTGCAGCTCATGTCCCGCTGCCACATCAGTCCCTTGGGCTGGCAGGTACAAGCCCCTGAGGCTGAGTGGAGTGAATGAGCAAAAGCTGTCATCAGTGTCTGGTTTTCATTATTTTAAATAAAATATACACTATGATGTATTCATTTATTTAAAGTGGTAGTTCCTAACTTACTAATGTCTCCCCTAGCAAGGAACAGAAAGGTGCAAATGAGTTTTCCTTTTGGGCGTTCACTGGAGTACCTTAGAATCATAGAATCATAGAATCATAGGGTTGGAAGGGACCTCTGGAGATCATCTAGTCCAACCCCCGTGCCAGAGCAGGGCCACCTTAGAGCAGGTTGCACAGGAACGCGTCCAGGCGGGTTTTGAATGGCTCCAGAGATGGAGACTCAACCACTTCTCTGGGCAGCCTGTGCCAGGGCTCTGCCACCCTCAAAGTAAAGAAGTTTCTCCTCATGTTGAGATGGAACTTCCTACACTCAAGTTTGTACCCATTCCCTCTTGTCCTATTGCCGGGCACCATTGAAAAGAGCCTGGCCATTGGAACCTTGTAGGTTTCAGGTTCCTGTTGCTTCCTCTGAGCTCACCAGTCCTGTGCCCAATGCTACGAGATCCCTGAATTTGCAGAGGAGATGATAAAGAAAGCACTCAGGCAGGGCATGCACAACCCCATCCCCAGTGCCAGATTTCCTGGAGACACATTGGAGATGTTGCAGGTTGTGGCCGGAGGACAACACTGAGTGAAGAGGTCTGCTGAGGGTCCTGCCAGGATGTGTCCATGCAGGGCTCCGCCATTTTGTGCTCAATGAACCTCATCGCCTTGCTCCAAACAGCTCACAGTGAGTTTGCAAAGAGGAAGCGAGTTAGAAAAAACTCATTTCCAAGAGCTGAGCCTCAGCCTGCTTCTTACTGCAGCTCTGGCATCACTTTCCTTCCTGCCTAAGGCTGGCTGGTGCAGGGGATCGGACAATCCCAGTGCCTGCAGGAAAGCATTGCCAAGAATAGGTCTGTTCTGTAGTCTCTAACACCCCAGAATCTCCTACAGTGTCCAAGAGGTAGGAGTATGGGAGCACCTGCCTTTCTCCCATAACTAGAGACTGTTTGCTTTTCTCTAGGAGGGAGGGTGAGCGGCGCGACAGCCAGTCCAGGACAGTTTCCCAAGACTAGGCTGAAATTCCCATGAACAGCCAAACTGCAGTTGGGGAAAAGGAGAAATCACAAGAGCTTGTGATCCTGCTTTTTTCCCACTCCAAGCGCCCATACCACAACCCAGACAAGCAGGCTGGGTCTTCACAAGGCACTGCAGGGGAGGTAGTAGTGATCAGGAGGTGGAGAAACCACCCTGTTGATAGGAGGTTGCCTTGGCTCTGGTATCTGAACAGTTTGTTCCTGACAGCTGGTGTGCAAGTATCATGAAATCCCAGGGCAGTCTTAAGTCCTTTCAGTAAGATACAGAAGCATCAACACATACGCTAAACCAGTCAAGCCCTTCCACATGTGCTTTTCTACAACTGATGGGACTTCTTCCAGCTTCTCCGGAGAGTGGAGCCAGGGCTTTTCTTCGGTCAGGGAAAAGCTGTCCCTGCCACCCGGATCCACAATGGCCTAGAGCAGAGACGTGGCTACTAGCTGTGCTGAAAGGCTCTGGTGAGGTAAAGACTGGAATCCATTAGCTAAGCCGTGTCTCCTCTGGTATCATGTTTGTCATGAGAACCTCATGGTTATTGGGTTCCCGTGATCTGCTCTGCCCTCAGGAAGGGCATGAGATCCTCCTGATGTAGTCCTGCAACCCGTGGCAGTGGTGCTGTGTCTGTTAGATGTTGGAGGAGAACAGAAGGTAGGTTTCACAGGGAAGCTTAAGAGCTCAAAACTTAGATTTTTTTCTATTCCAGCATGAAAACCTTGAAAGTTTACAAATCTTCTGTGAAACAGATTTTTTAAAGAGATTTTTTAAAGATTTTTCATTGGGCAGGATTGACTCACAATCCTCTGTAATAGTAATGGCATGTAAAAAAACCCCAAAACCCAGCATATTCATTCATTTTGAAAGGCAAACCAAACATTTTACTGCCTGAACTTCTCTCACTGAAACTCTAGGACAATTGACCCACCAGGGCAGAGCCATCTGGTTTCAAGGGCATGATTAAAATGTTTGGTTTACTCTTTCCTCACCAGTTCTGCTCATTTACAGCCAAAGTCAGAGAATTGATGGAGGGAGACCGACAGGGTCTCCCATTTTCCTGTACCATCAGAAGCAGGAGGGAAGAGAAAAGCAGTGTCCTGCTTGGACTGAGCCTGTGCTGCGCTGTCAGTGGGAGTGTGTGTGCGTCTGTGGATCCTTCTCTGCAAAATACTGATTTCGTTCACGGCCCTGGGGCTCCTTTTTTTTCTTTTTTCTTTTTTTTTTTTGCCATCTCTGGCATTGGGAGTCCTGGTAAAGAAGGTTCTGGACCTTGTTCTCATCTCAGCAGGAAAGACACACTATTGACGCGCAAGCAAATTCAAGTCTTTCAGAGGCTGGACAAAATGTCAGAGGGCTAAATGCAACCATTGGATGAGAAGCTATAAAGAAAATGGATTTCAGGGAAGGAAAAACAAATGTGAGACTATAAGCAAGGCAGAGGTGAGGCACTGCACAGAGGTGGGAGGTGAGGCTTTTCCTATCAACTGGAGGAGAGGGAGCAGGGAGGATGGTATCTAGCTACATCTCGCTGCCACGGGCTGTAGGACACACTCCAGCAGCTGGGCTGCTTTGCCCTACGTTTTCTTGGCTACCAAGAAAGGGCATGAGGCCATACAGCTCCCATTTGAGCTACTGACCCAAATCATCAATTCTGTGCATACTTCCTAGAGTGGGTTTGGACAAAGACTCAAAGGGGATCTCACAGGAGTGAAATGAAAGCTAAGAGTTCAGGTTAGTTTTACCTTCCTAAAATACACCAGGTCCTGACCTTGGCATCATCATCCAGCTTAGTCTGAGACCTTGAAATGACTACTTCCTTTCTCTCATTTTTTGTCCTCCTTCCGTGATAGTCCCTATTCCAAGTTGTTGAGGTCTGTATCCTGTGGCAGGGCTCCTTAGGCTCTTCTCCAAGGATCACAAAGTCCGCCAGAGTTTCCATGTCTGCCATTAATGTGAAGGATTTTCATATACACATTTGCAAAACAACTACCAGATTTCTCCTGTTAAAAACTCAAGTGTGGGCAAAAGTTTTAAATTTTTACTGCCAATGGCTTGATACAAACTTCCGACAAGAACGTGTGAGGTGGAGATGTGGCAGCACGTAAACACACTACTAAAAGCTGTAAAGACATCAGGAAAATACAGACAGGAAGTGAGACAAAACCCAGCGTCTTCTCTGTTGAACAGGAGAGGACTGAAATGCCACCCAAGTTTTTTTTCTTCTTTAAACCTCATCTCATGTTGCCTGAAGTTCAACACTTAAAGCAGACAGCAAGTCAGAGGGATGGGTTTTTCACATTTTTATTTACTAAGGTTTTTATTGTGTGTTTTATATTGCAAACCCCACCCCTAGAAGTCTTCCCTCCCTTCCCCCCAAAATAAAACAAAAAATAACAATAATAATAAATATAGTTCCACCTACTGAGACAAGCCTAGTGTTGACTGGGGTCCAGTTGAAATAACTCAATATTGACTACTGCACTGCTAAGAACTGGAAAATCAAACAATGTCCCCGTGAAAAACAAAGCAAAGGAACCCAACTGAAGAAGGATGATCACCAGACTGGTGGATGGAACGCACGTCTACCAGAGACAGCCCTCAGGGTGTTTCTGTGCATCTCCATTTGTCTGAGTGTCCACAGGGGTTGTTGAGATTCAAGTACCAATGCAGCAGTCACAGGACAGTCATCCATGAGGGCTTGGCATTGCTGGGCTGAAGACCTTTCCCACCTGCTGATATTAGATACACCGGACCCAAACACCTCAGCTCCCAACCTCTTGAGATGCTCTTTCTAGGGGCCCTCTAGCGTATGGGGAAGAAAAGGTTGCTAAAATGAATAGAAAACTTAAAAGGATATTCTGAGTCGTCCTTCTAGGAACTGCCTCATACCTTTGAAAATATGAGAGGGTCTGTGAGTCTGCTTCAATTCCATCAACTGAGTCTGTTTCGAGATGAACCTGTACATATTTGGAAAAGCAGGATTTATATATTATAATTATCACCCGCCAATCACTCCTACAGGAGGGGCAAAATTGACACGTATTTTAAAACTAGGAGATACATATATATATAAATATATGTGTGTGTGTGTGCGTGCTTACACATGTGCATAAATAGACTACATATGTGTATAACTGTATACTATATATATAAAAGCATGTGTGTATATATAGATATATATATAAAAAATCTATACACACACACACACACACACACGCACACACGCACCCCTCCCACCACACACACTCACACATATATAGTTGTATGTAGCTAGTAGAAAAAACATTTCTAGAGTTCCCCTGACCCTTTAAGGAAGACCAAAGCTGATTACATCTGAATTCTGAGCCACCAAAGCACGTTGAAGCAGGAGTGCCCAGGAATGCTTGCAGCAACATTCAAGATACAGGCACATGTAAAGAGTTTTGCAAACAATTCGGTATAAAAAACAACTGTCAGCCAGTGTTTCGGGAGGGAGTTGGGGGTGGAAGGAGGTAAGAGAGGGAGTTATATGAACCTGTATCGTTACTGTGACAATAGTAAATTTTTGGCACTGCTGCATGAAGTCCTGCCTTCCCTCTGAGAGCTGGAGGGACCCCATGATAGCTGGAAACAGAGGGAGGCTGGACACGGGTTTCTAACAAGTGTTAGAAAAGTTGAGCACCTGACTCTTTACAGTGAGGTGGCCGGAGACACCTCTTGGCCTAAGAAAAAACAAAAGAAAGGATCAAAGTAAAAGAAAAGGAGACCCTTGCCCTAGAGGTAAAGGCTTTGTGCACCCAATAGCCCCTTACTGTCTTCATCCCCCTTTGACTGCCTTAAATCAGGGGAGCCCAAAAAATCCAGCTCAGGGTGCCTGCCAGGCCCCAGATGTGTCCAGTGATGCTGCAACTGCAGGGCGAGACAAAAGCCAATCAGGTGCAGGCTGTTATTGCTGGTGAAATCAAGCAAACGATTTCAATTCCCCCATCAGAGGAGAAGCATGGACCATGGCTGGCCAAATTTCTGGTCTAATCTGGTTTAATGGCATAAACATAGTTGCAAATCTGGAGGATTCTTGGCTCGGCACCAGTATTACCCTCGGTGCCTCAAAGCTCAAACTCCCCTGGGCTAAGGAGGAAGAGGGCTGGGGTGACTGCACCCCACTTTTCAATATTTTTCTATCCAGTTCTCTTCAAAGCAGTCAGCCCATGGACACTGAGACATTAAAATGAGAGCGGGAAGGTTAAAGTGCTGCCTCTTTCTTCATCCCTCCCCTTGCTTTGCACGCTCCAACCTGGAAGGCGGCACACAGGCTTTCCAAACCATGGAGAGGTTGAAGCTTGGGCTCTTCTGCTGGCTGAGGCCAGCTGCCTGGCATGCTGGCAGGGACAGGACTTCTCCCATAACCCACATCCATGACGCCTACAAAAATACAGAGGGGATATTCACTGCCCTCCTTGTGACTGACAAGGGATTGCTAGAGCATCAGTGGAATAAGAAAGAGACAAGCATCTGAAGTCAGGCCTGTCCATCTCCTGGTCACCTTCATCTTCTTCAGATGGAGTCCAAACAAAAACCCAGCCCTTCTGGAATTGCTGGAGGGGACTGCATTAATGAAACTCACCCCTCTTCTTGCTTCCTCTGCAACCTGCTGATCACAGGAGAAAACCTGGGAGGAAGTGAAACTTTCTGATGCGCACAGTGAGCCATCTGAGTCCCCCCATAACTAGGTGCTGCAGGTCAGGTTCACAGCTGGTGCAAAGCGATGCAAAGCTGAGGCCAACCAGAGCTGTTCTAAAAACACCAGCTACAGGCCTGACCTGATGTTCCTTTTTACTGCCCACGTCAACCTCGGATCTTTGTCTCAACAGGAAAACCTTTTTTTGGTGGCTTCTATGGCTGATCATTCATATGTTCCAGCTCAGGCACACACCTTGTCTGTGCGTTACCTCGTTGGATTAAATTTGCTCATATCCTTTTGTTCCATGTATTAAAATATTCTATAAAATCAAGTGACCAAAAATCTATAGCTCTAAGAATACCTGGTTATCTTCTTTTTTTGTTGTTTTTCATGTGTTTTTTGTTTGTTTCTAATCACAGTTAAACCTAAACAAAAGAAATGGAGAAAAAAAGAGAGGGGGGGAAAAGAAAAGGAAAAAAATGATGCATGAAAGTCTAATCAGGAACTGAATTGCACGGCTGACATAACCACCTCTCAGAAGGAGTCCTCACAAATTGGAGGGCAGTTTGGATCTGACAGGTTCCAGATCCCCTGTGAGCGCTATGGATTCTTTCCGCCCACCAGCAGTCAGAGAAGCAGCGCCTGCAGCGCTGGCCCCAAACACCAGCGGATGTGGTAAAGAACCTGAGGACATCTGACGTGGTAAAGTCACACGCCCAGGAATTGAGCTACAAGGCTTCCCGAGAAGTCCAGTCCCTCCACCAGGAAAAGGAGAGAAGCTGGAAACAGATTCTCTAGAGGAATGAGGAGAACTTTGGCTCAGCGTCTGAGCCAGCTCTTGGGGCAAAGATGGCTGGGAAGCAGAAATCAACTTGATGTCCTGGTTCAGACGTCCTGGTGGCACAGGCGGTGTGCTCTTGGACTGCAGGATCTGCGGAGGTGGGCTGGCGGTCTGAGGCAGGAGCAGAGATCCGTGAGAGCCTGAGGCCCCAGAAGGGCCACATTGAAAAGTTCTTGTTGCCACTGGGCTCTGACTAGGAGGACTAAGGCCAGAAGGGGTATAACAGGGAGAGGCGACACCGGACTGTTGGAGTGGAGACATGGAGGCAAAAGGTGGCCGTTCTTGGTGGAGCTGGGCTATCGTTCCAGTTAAAGATCCTAATGCACTTGGATGTGTTTGGCACAGGCCTGAGGACGGCCCACCAGAGGCCTGTGCCAGCTGGCTTAGGCTGGAGGATGGAGAGCTGGAAGAAGGAGGGGCTTGGAAGTGATTCATTCCCCCCAAAGTTCCACTACCTGAGAGCTGCTGTAACTGTCCCCCATGCAGTGGTCTTGTGGTGGGCTGGAACTGGTTGAGAAGACTGGGAGGTGAGTTTGATGAGAGCTGGGTGAGTGATGTTGATGGGGAGCTAGTTGTGGCTTGCTGGAAGTGCCCAAATCCACTGCTGGAAAGGGCCGGCTGCTGCTGCTGCTGCTGTTGCTGCTGCACGGGCTGAGCTGCACCTAAGGGTGATCCAGAAGGTGCCTGTTGGAACACTGAAGACGCGCCACTCAAACCCGGCTGGCTTGAGCCACCTGGAGGGGATCCCACCTGGAACTGGCCTAAGCCGGCAGCTGCTGAGAATCCTGCGAGCTGCTGGATGTGGAAGGAAGAGGACGAAGGGGTTTCTGCTCCTGGCGTATGCAGCTGGGATGGAGTACTGGAGGGAGAGCCAACGGCAGAAGGCCCAGTCGACGGGATGAGAGACTGAATCCTTTTCAGCTGTCTTGGAGTCTGGTTGGATTGCTGTCCCAAGGAACCCAAGACGGACACCGGAGGACGGAAGATGGCTGTTGGGAGGCGTGGGTGGTGGGTCAGGGCTATAGCGACAGAAGTGGTGGCTGCTGCAGCTTGCAGTGGTGCCTGGATCAGCGGAGTCCAGATGACAGGGGTGGGTGTGGATGCGGCAGCAGCAGCCGCGGCGGCGGCGGCCTGGACATTGTGAGCACAGTGTGCCATCTCTCTGTCATGCTGCACAATCTGCTGGATGATCTCATTCTCTTGGTAGTTGAAAACACCCGAATTGAGGTCATGCTGGACTTTATGCAGCAGAATGGAATTTTTCTTGCCTGTAGAGACAGTGAAGAGAGAAAGAGTCATTCTGATGTGTCAAAGCATGGGAGGCTTCCTCAAAGCTTCCCGCCAGACCTTCCTCAAACTGCCGGCACTGTCTCCCCTGCACTGTCATTATGGGACCTGTGTACAGTCTCAATGCCCCAGCAACAAGATGACAAACATCACATCTTCTGCTTTTGTGGTATGATCAACAAACCTCAAGATCCCATAAAAATGTGACCGGCAGGACACATAGTCTTGGTTAGATAGTAAAGCCACTTTTGATAAGTGTGGCAGACCAGTAGCAAAGCTTACGAATCTGTAAGGTTCTCATTTTGCACCTCATAATCTGAACTTCTATTAGAAAAAGAGGATAAATCCAAAGGCTGTAATTTTTTTGTGTGTTTGCAAAGGAAAACCTCAAAAATATAACTCCAGTGAAGTCTCCTGAGTCTTCAGCTACTCTCCAGCGACACCTTTTCCTCATCCGTCTTATGCAACTTACTCACTCTGAAGTCAAATATGTTTTGCTAGTTGAAAGGCAATTTCCCTACGAGTAAGGGACAGAAGGACTTTGCGTGCTGGAAAAGCTCAGCTGGCCCAAGTAAGAGCCCTCAGACGTGCTGCAGCTACCATCTTACTTGGCCGTGCCCTTCTAGCCCCAACTATAAGGAAACCACAGGCTAACAAACGTCGTGTTCCAGCTGGACTTCCTAGCCTGCAGCAAAATATTAGCTCAGCACTTTGCCTTTTCAATGGGCTGGAAAATGTGGCGTAATGAGTTTGTCTGGCCTGAGAGTGCACCTGGCACTGAAGGGAGGCACTCTCCTGGACTAAAGGACAGAAACATTCAATGCAGGAGGATGAGATGCTGCCAGCAATGCCCTTCCACCAGAGCACAAATGCCTTCTCAAAGGAGAGGGCTTCTGATGTGGACACGGTCTCTGCATAACGGCTTTCAGATCTCTGTTCTCGTAACAGCATACAAACAGGTAACTGTGCCCACATTGATTCATAAGAAGCTGGTATATGCTGATTTGAATGATTTTCTTACAAAATTGGTGTGAATTAGATCCCTGTTCTTCCCATTTCAAGGGTCCTCTATCCTGGCAGCATACGCCAGTTTGAACTGATGACAGCACCTGCCTACGGGCTTCCTTTTCACTTTGGTTTGGATTTGAAGGGTTCAGCCCAGTAAATTCTGTGCGTGTGTCTGCGTGCGTGCATGTGCATACCTGGCCCTCTGGTTGCGTGCCTGTACACGGCTCATTTTGCAGCTGGAGCTCAGGGGGTGAGTGTAGAAGGGTCACCTCTAGATGAGGCACCAGCCAGTTTGGATCAGATCAAAAGCTGTATTAACCCTCCTCCTGAACCAAATGTATCCTCAGGCCCCGCACCCATTAGCAAACCTCTGCTCTGATTCAAATGGCATTTCTGCTGGTTTCTGTCTGATCATGTCTAGTTCCTGTATGGGACCAGGGCAAACAGACAGTATCTTGCCAACTGCTGTGGATTTAGAAAGCATGAGACAGCAGCAGGTATGGAATGGAGGCCTGGCTGTGGAAGGGCCTCTTTTACTGTATTTTAACCCAAAATCATATCATGCTTTAAGAATTAAAGGCTGGCTGCACAGCTCATGTCAATTAAGTTTCCTGCAAACAAGGGCTTGTCCATTAAACTTGTCTCCACGCTTTCATGAAATCACAACTTTCAAGATAAGTAATCCATTGATATTATCGACTAAGAACACCATATGATATTTAATTTGTCCCATACAGCATTCTAGTTTAAACTGGTCAGCTGATAGTTTCCAAGAAGGAATGGTTAAAAGTGGACCGCCAGGTTGGGTAGTAGTTCCCAGTGAGATTCCAGAGGAATTTCCTTTCAATCCTATGCCAGTCAGATCTCAGTTCTTTGTGTACAGATGTGGGTACACCTCTGTGCATAGATGACATACAGACTGTTGGGGTTTTTGGACTATATGGTGTATCTTTTATATCTGTAACAGATAAAAAAGTCAAGAGTTTTAAGGACATGCCTCTTGCTCTAGCCAAATGTAAAATCAAACATTTGGCAGCCACGAACTTGAATGACACTCTGAAGACAGTAGTTGGTGTCCTAAAAAGTAACTCTGAAATGGTAGAATCTGGAGTATCACTAGATGAGTTCCAAATCTACCACCAGAAAAAGGTGAAACAATTGTTGGACAAATAAGAAGGAAATGCTAGAAGGAGATAAATAAGAAGAGGAGAATAAGAAATAAGAAGGAGATGCTAGTCACTAACACATCAAATGCTAGGAAGGCAGACAGTATGATGTTTTAGTTATAGTGTCTAGATGCAAAGCATGAAAAGATACAGGAAATATCCACAAGAATCAGGCTTGAAAAACATCAGTGAATATGTACAATGTATTCAGCTTCTCTCAGAGAAGAGATGACTTGATACTGATTTATAGGGAACTTCACAGATGAAGGAAGCTGCTAAGAACCACTCCCTTTGGTTCCAGAAGGACCCACGAGGTACTGGGATTTAGACAAGCCCAGACAAAAAAGGAGGAGCGATCTAACTGTAATTGTAGTTATGCATTGGAAGAAAACACTAAGGGTTTTTCCTTCACTGTCCTTTTTTAAATCAAGCATTTATCTTTTTATAAAGGACGAGGTGTGGCTCTGGCACCTGAGAGCTATGCAATGGTGCTATGCTATTGTTCAGAGAGGGTAAAGCTTGCAATCTACAGTGGGCTGAACCGCACCATAAAACCAAACCACTAAAATGCTGACAGAGTTCTGATTGTGGATCTGCAACTGTTACATTTGGATGTGTCTGTTGTGGGTAGTGCTCTGGGTCGCTCAATGCTTTTGTGTTTTACCTACTGCTAATCGCTCCCTCCAAAAAAAAGCAGTAAGGCATATGTCCTGGCCTTTCTTCTCTCACCTTAGAGAAAGACACCAGCCCTGGAAGGACACAGTCCCGAAGGTAAACAGTGTTCTGGGCTGCTAATGTCATTACAGGGGCTGGAGAGCTCGTCTGCACTGGAAGTGCATGTGTAGGATATGTATATAATGTCTGGATTATTGTATACCGGACTGGAACAGATAGCAACAGATATCGCCTGAACAGGCAGACCCTGGTTCTCCCTGCCGTTTGTGTAGCCAGGCACACCAGAGGGAGCATGACTGTCACCTTTAAATTTAAAAGCATTTCTGCAGTGAACATACAGTGAAAGGGAGGGTCACGCTGCACACGCACAGACAGTAATTTCCACCTGGTACCTACTAGAATCACACACACGCTCACAAACAAATTAGATCACAAAGAGCTGCTTAAACAGAAACAGAAATACTAACTGCTCCATGTCTGGAGAGAAGGAATAAGTTATCTAAATAAAACTGACAGGTAAGAGAGTATCTGGCCAGCACACTTGAGTTAAAGAGGGATGCAGACTGCAGGTTTGTAATCGTCCTCTTTCTGGAGTTGAAGGTACAAATCCCAGCATGGGGAATCTGTAGAATCTCGCACAACTGCGAGGTCAGGATGTGGATGGGAGACGGCACGCTGAGTTCAAAGCAGCCAGGCAAAAAAGCTGCCTTACCACATTTGCTTTCTTGATAACAGACCATAGCAAAACCTGGCTGAGGAGGAACGGCGAGGGGTAGAAAAGGAGAAACAGCAGATGTTGCTAGTGCAGCTTTCCAAAAAGCTCAATACCAGCAACTGCTCTGCGTTTCCATCATTACACCTCTTCTCACTCTTTTAATTCCATGTCACCTGTCTTTGGCTTCTGATTTGCTTGTCTGTTCTTGAATAGCCTGCAATTTCCAATGCTGCCCTCAATTCAAATAAGAACCCATAGCAATGTTAATCAGAGCTGCACGGATGAATTGAGGGGACTGATGTTTTCATAACCGGAGTTCTTGATGACACAGAAAGAGTTGAACAGCAGACTCTGGTTTCCTTGGCAGAGCACTAAATAGAGAACACGCTAACATTTTCCAAACATGCAGACTATTTACTGGAAAATGGTTTGATCAAAGCTCCTTAAATTTGTGTCAAATTGATAAAATCGTTCCAGCAAAAACCTTGGAATTATTTTTTTGGGTTTAAAACAGAACATTTCAATGTTCCTTTGAAATTTCATTACACTTTGATGTTTTCCTGAGCCCAGCTTGAATGAATCAACTGTTTCATTAGATCAAATTTTTCTTTTCTGTTTTGCCAAGAAAAGTCTCAAATTTCTGCTCCAGAACATTTAAAAAATTACTGAAAATGTTCTTTCAATTATTGAAGGGGAGAGGAATTTTTCAAAATTGTAATTGGTTAGCAGACTGAAAAATGAATTAGTTCCACCATCTAATTAATTGCATCATTTACATGATGTTTCCACACACCAACTAAGTCTTATTAGTTGCTTCTGGAGAAAATCCTCCTTCCAGCCAGCACCAGATGAGAGCAGGCACACAGCAGAGTTCTGGTGGGACAAAGCCATTTTCCTGGCAGGTCTGACCAAGGTCCTGCATGAAATATAAGCCAACGGTGGAACGGGGCAATAGGAGGAAGTTTGCTCGGGCCGGTGGCTCTGGGATTATTTCTCTCCCTCATCATATTTATGAAATAGCTTCAGTTTCAAATTCATTTTGCCTGCCCTGGATTTATTGTCACAGCACCTGCCTCAAAAGGAGAGCAAAAAAGACAGCAATCAAAGGACTGAAAGGCTGATTAGTTTGGCTCTGTGTAACCCTAATTGAAATGATATTCTGCAGCTCACAGCTCCACCCGATGAACCGCAATAGAGTCCTGTGTTCTTGCTAAACCAGTGAGAAGCTTCATTAGGAGAGAGGAAAAGGGACTCCTGTTTCCCCTTCAATCTAATCACTGACGCACAGGAGGCTTATGTTACAGAGTTTCTCCTTCTGTGTTGTTTATCCCACATAAATTAAAGTGCTGAGCAAAGTCTAAGGTACCAAGATAAACAATCCAGTCAAGTATTTATCCTAAACCCAAAAGCACTATACAAATGTACTGAGATGCCATGGAGCTGGCGTAGGAGCCACCTGCAACCACCTCATGCCCCAACTCCCCACCCTGGGTTACTGTGAGGTAGCTGAAGGCCCCTTACCTTTCTTCAGAGGAGAGAGAAGCTGCCTTGGGCTTCTGCAGGACAAGTGGCGTGTGATAACCTGGGGAAGACTGGGGGGCTCCCAAGCAGCCACTTGGGCTGGATGGGCCCAGGAACGTGCTGAAGGACAGTTCAACTGATGGAGCTACAGAAGCACAATCAGGACTTAAGACTAAAAGGTCTCCAAGGCACAACTGACTTTTTTGTTCTCTTTGTACAGCTCCTAACACAATATGATTTTTTTCCCATAGTCAGACAAAAATAAATATCATCAGTGGAGTGCTCTGGGTTCTAAAACTCCCTATTTTCCTCACTGCAAAAAACAGGCTAAATACAGGGGGGAAAGGAAGATATTTAGAGCCTAGAAGATGTTCATAGCAAAGCTACTTGGGCTTTGAAGTGGATGGAGTAGGGTGTGTAAGATTATGGAAACTAAGCAAATAGATGTTGCTCCCTTAATAAAGAATTGCAAAGTCAGATTTTCCTCAACTGTAGATAGCACACAAAAGAACAGGGAGAAAGGCTCACGTGATTTCATAAAAGAAGCTAGCACTCAACAATAACTCTTCTATCAAATAATCAAAATTAGCCTTCTGTTGTTAAAATTCTGCACAGACACAGGGGAAATTAGCTGTGACTTTCTCTTCATTTCTCTATTCAGCTCCGTCTAAGCCCACTGGCTGCAGTTTAAGAATACAGGTCACTAAATTGCCTTCTGAATTTGCATGTATTTGAAATAATATCACTTTATTAGGCTGGCTTATGCCCTGGCCTGCTGTCAAAGTAGCTGCCCCCTGCCACATGGTTACTTCTTTCAGGTCTTCACTTTTTATTATTCATAAGACTGGGTACTAAACACCCTGCTTGGATCACTGGTTGCAGCAAAGGGCTCACGGCGCATTGAAGGTGGTCTTTGCCCTCCCTTGCCTATGGTGTCCTGAGCTGGTCTCCTGTGGTAATTCCACTTGCTGCCAACGTCCCCAGCAGGGCAATGCAGCAACTGGGAACTTCAGGCAAAGAAGCCCTGGACATACTCAATAACTGGCAACTTGACACAGCTGCTTCTGTGCCCCTGAGGAACTCTTCTGCACTGGGACTATATTGGTCGAAGGTCTCGCTGCACCAGCTCTTGCCACTGTCTTAGAGTCCGTGTATACAGGGAAATTAGCTGGAACAGAGATTTCAAAATAATTCTTAACTCCCAGTATAAGTGCTCTTTTCCTGTTCAAGCCCGACTCTCTTTCAAATCTAAGTTAACCCACACCGAACTGTATTAACTGTCTTGTAAAGGTTTCTGCTCAGAATTGAAGTAGCTCTTCGAAGCAAAGCCAAGCCAGCTGGATCTAAGAGCACCTACAGAGTTCAGTGCACTTTAAAAATCTGCTCTAGAAACTAATTCAGATTAACTTTCCTGAGAGCCTGGCTGTGTAAATACATTACGAATCGGATGTGCAGTTCTGGACTGCTCCGCACTCGCTGCCGTATGTGTGCTCTTATGCCACATACAGCCAAGGCAGCACCCACCTGCGTAACTGGTGTTTCATTTCTCTCTTGCTACAGCTGTAGCCTTTGAACTCTGGTAGTACATTTAAGGTACAACATCTCCTTCTCCCCTGCTCTGCCCTCTGCAAGCCTATGTGGAGTTACACCTGTGCACAGGGGGTTTACTGCAGGAAAGCCAAATACCCTACTGAAAGGGAAATAAATTTTATCAGTGTAGAACCCACTCTACTGGGGAGGTTAGCTGAATCTGTTTTCTTATTACCATTCTACAAAAAGAAAATAGAGTTCAAAAATTTAAAGGGGACAATTCCCTATCTTTCCAAGTGAAGGTCTTTCTTCCCTGTACAGCTCAGGCTTACCACTGATTGCTTCTCCTCTCCCATAAATAGATATCTTCCAAAATATGTGGCATCTCTTTTAACAGACAGAACAAAACCTTTAGCTGGGCTAAACTGCTGTAGGTCAAATGATACACTGTGAATAATGTTATCTGATAAATCTCATGACAGGTAAACAAAACTTAAAATAAATTAAGCTCTTCCCTCCTGCTTTTTATAGTTATACCCATCATACAGAGCTTTGCAGGAACTGAATATATAGAGCTATCTAGAGCGAACTGTTTGTGACTATCCATGAACAGGTCTAAGAATGGTGTAATTCTGGAGTGCCTGTGATGAGCGGTGCTGCCTGAAGCATGGTGTCCTGGCTGTTACTTATTGCTAGAGACTGAAGCCAAAGAGCTGCCTTCTCCTCAAGTGGCAGAAGTGCTGGTGTCTGGAGCCAAAGCTCCTGCACTCAGTTCTCAGTGCCCTACTGGAGCTGACAGATGTGACAGGGACAGATTCTGGAAGACTCTGGACATTCTGGCACCTTTGTTCTGTCAGTTGTGTGCTTTGCAGTGTGGTCTGGTTGAAGATAGCTACTGGACTGCCTTCGAGGCAGGGAAAGTCCCGAGTCTAGAGGTGTGGTTGGTAAGCCAGTCTTATTTCATTTAATTAAAGAGGGTGTTGAAAATGATTTTAAAAGGTGTTGGAATGGTAAAATGTTATCTTTATTTTTATTTTTATGGAGATAGCAAAGAGCTGTGGACATGGATCTCTAAATGTCCAAGGAATCCATTAACTTGGGGGACCACGGAGATGAGGCACAAATATATTGTACATCCTACCACTCCCCCAGCTCTCTCACTTCTGCTTAATGTCTCCCAGCCAGCTAACTACCCGTCTGCGGTACTAGTGTCTCCTGACTAGGAGACCAAACTTCCCAGAGAACTTGCACCCTACAAGGTAGACACGTGTTGGGATAAACTAACGTGACCAAGGTCATTTACAAAGTCAATGACAGGTCTCCTGACATCTCATCACCACCCCCCACTGTCCCTTCCACTGGAGTGTCTTAGGCTTTATTTTCCTTCTAGACTTGCATGAGAAATGGCACTTCCATATTCAGGTGAATGGGGTTGCCAGTTCACCTTAATTAAGCTGAAGTCATTTGCATTCATTCATGGCTGGTGAATTGCTAATATCTTCCCTTAGGCTAAACAGAAAATACTCCAAGGCTGGGCCTTCACTTCCAAATAAAAAGAAATTCAAATATTTAATTCCTGATTAATTCCAAGCTTCTACCCTGCATATCTATGCTAGATAGCATTTCCAGGGTGTGATTCACCGAAGCCATTTTAATAGCCACCTTAGGAGAAGACAAATCATGCTCTAAATGCCTTTTTCTCTTTGCTGACTATAAAAGTCAGATTCAGATCTCCACATTATACTGTTGGAAATGATGGGAGAGGATTTCAAGTCAGAAGAATACACACAGTGGTATTTGAACTTCGATTCCTCATAAATACCTATGTTTGTAGGTTATTCAGGTGATCAGAAAGGACACAACACAGGAGAACCTACGTTATCTCTTCAGCCACTGATACCCTCACCTGCTCAGTACTTGGATAATAAGATTCCACCTCCTTAAAGGACTGGGCAGAGTTCAATGTGATTTTGAAATCAAGCTTTCTCCCAAAGCACACACACTCTAGCATTGTATACCTGGGCCACAGGAACTTGTATCTTTACATCACCTGTGCCCGCATCAGCAGCCACAAGTAAAAAGCATATATAGAGAGATATATATATAGCCTTATGACCAAATCTGCTTGCTTATCTCACACGTGCAGCTCTTTGGGGGTTACTCACCTGCATACAGTAAACAAATTTGGGACTACAATGTGGATACAGTGTAAAATCTATGCTGAGTACATATTGTTTTATTTATACGCATTTCAGTCTGTTTCATTTATTCATATGATCTTGCACGGCACCTGCCACAAGGGAGTAGGCAGCTAAGAAGCATTCAGAGCCCAAGCTCCACCTTTGTTAGTCTTATTTCCCCTGTAGAAGGGATGAGGAATTGAGGGACAGAGCAAAGGCATGACAAGGACAAAGAGGGAATCTGTGGCAGAGCTTGGCAGGAATCCCAGCTCTTCTCATTCACAGTTCACCTAGCCTCACACAGGCCAGCCCTTCCTCTGAGGCAGCAGATCCCAGAGTATTACTCATGCCCTAGACAAGCGGGGTTGCAAACCCAACAGGATTTCAATGGCAGAAGCATGATCGCAAGCTGACAAATAGAGTGCCCACTCAAAAAGTTTGGGAACGGCTATTGTTGAGGCTTGTTTATATGATAAAGCTTTAAAAACTTTCTCCCATTATAATATCTTGAATAGACACTCTTGTACTGCAGTAATATTACATAGCTATATTTAGAGACTGAGATCATGTTGTCTTAGCTTTTCTTTGGTTTTTTAGCATCTGCAATGCCTGGAGGAAACGCAAGGCACTTCTAATCCTGGGTTAACTGGGATCCTTGTATCAAAACATACGGAACTGGCATTCAAAATGTGTACATTTCAAACTACCTGGCAAAAAATTCCTGATGAAAATGAAAAAATAATTTCCTCTGCCTTTAAGTATGCCTTCAGTGACCTTGTGTATGACCAGTGACCTTGATACGGATGGTAAGCAACCTTACGACAGACATCTATAGTATTTGTTACAGCACAACGAACAATGGAAAATAATTGCCCCCCAATATTTTTTGAACGCATGAGTAAATTTTGATTCGACAATATTCATGACCTGTATCGTATTTTCTTTCAATGAACATTTGAGCGGTTGTGTTTTACAAGTGCAAATACTTGTGAAAATCTAATTTTAAGCTTCAATGGTCACTGAAAGCCAGTTTCAAAGCCAGTCAGGAATAGAATGATGCGACTTACGTAACTAACTGACACATCACAAACTGGGACGATTCACAGATGCTTCTCAGACAAAGAATTACTCACTGGAGAAATGAACAAATCATTTCAACACACAAATACTACAAAGAATTTTAAAGCTTGGTGAAGAACAAGAAAAAGAGGAAGATTTAATCAGTGATAAAATAATCATTAATTGGTGATCAGCCTAATTTTCTTGAATCTCAATCTTCAGGCCGTGAGCCTGTGGAGAGTTGTGTGTGTGATATTCTGCAGGCTGAGGAGCTCCTTAGAGTCGGAAGTTACTCAGAGAGCAGAGTTAAGCAGGGACACAAATCTTTGTAGAATCCCAGCCTCAGTCAATTCAGGGAGACTAATCCCTTCCAGTATTTAGAAAGCTCTGCAAGTGCAAAACACCTGGGAAACTTCTTCCCCAGCCATGTACGGCACAGGCAGGATGCCAATATCAATTCCCATTAACAAGGGAGGTTAGAAGGATACATCAACATGCTCTTTGCCAAGCGATCAATGTAGCTGATTGCTCCCTGGGGGGCTGTGCCCTTCATGCTGCCATGCTGCCCATCTACCAGTAGGAAGTGATGGGGGCACACGGATCGGGGTGCCTCTGCCTCTCTCCTTCCCCTCTGCCTAGCCACAGACCTTCAAACTGCATTTGCTCCGCCACGTGAATGCCTTTTCGCACCTCCAGTCAACCAGTACTGCTCCTGTTGCTTCAAGGAATGAGGTCTTACGTTCTCATCCTGTCTCCCTGCTACCTAGACAAGCTTAGACCGTGCTTTCCAAATCCTCCATGTAGCAGGTAATCCTGTGAACATCTCTGCAATCACTGTGACTGAATGGGTTGAGATATTTTTCCCTGCTCTCTTGGTTCCTCACTGCACAGGGGGAATACTGGATGGATCTCATCCAGGTACCAGAAGAGTGATAGAGCCCTCTGAATCATTTCATATACTCAGCGAGGCATGGGCCTCTCAAGGACATATTGTCATCTGGGTAGAAGGGAGTTAGTGAATGCACCACTGACTTGGAAAGAGGCTCCCATTTGCTTCTCTCTTGTGTACAGCTCCTGAGCTGAACGTAACAGGAACCAAAAATATGGTCCTGCTTCTGTTCACACCTGGCTTTTATGAACTGCTGTTCCTTAACTTCAGTCCTCTAGAATAATCCCTCTACTTTCAGGGAGAGTCTCAGCAGAATGCAGTAATCTTGTCTTCCCTAAAAAGTCACATGCTGTCACACAGCTACTGCGCTGCTCCTTCTGGATGGTGCACATTTCGGGGGAAGGTGAAGAAATGCCTTATTTATAAAGAGAGGGATTTCCACAGGATCTGCCAATTTGAGTAGGGTGTGTGTAACTCCCTTAGGCTCTTTTGGGAAATTCCAGCCAAAGAATGTTGGGCACAACAGGGTTGGAAGGTGCTATGAAGATGCTATTTTGCAATAGCAGAAGATGTAAAGTTGAGAAAACAGGCGGCTCTCAAGTCTGATTGCCAGGGAAGCAGGGGCAGCACTAGGATTTTCAATGTACGACTCTGAAGGTCTCTGCCCTCTATATGGCATAGGGACTGATGTTGTCTCAGGTCAGCTGAAGGGGAAAAAGGAGGGGAGGACAATGCCAGAGCTCTGCACCAAAGGGCCTGTTATTCCAGTTGCTCTGTGTCACCTTCTGACCTTATGTTGACATTTTGCAGCTGCGTGCGGAGGGGAATTTCTCCTAGGGGAAGAAGCATGGGAGGTTCTTTACGCTGGTTCAGAATTTTCCATGAAGTTCAGTTACGTGTGCAGCAGTACACAGAGCGAAACCCAAGGAGCACAGGACACCCTGCCTACCTGTATACATAGCCACGGAGAGCATCAGGCTAGGAAGCTGAGCAGCACTGACCTTCTAAAGCCAAAGCATTTGAGATAACGTCAAGCTGGCCCACCCCTGGTTGTGCCCAACGTTACATTTTCTTAGCGGTTTGTTCAGTCCAATTTAAATAATCCTAGTGATGGGACTATTGCCACTTACACTAGGGCCTCATTAGCATGGGCTTTGCCAAACTCTACATATTTAGCTCATAACCTTTTCCTCAGGGGTCACCCTTTCTGATTTGCAGCAGGTAATGAGATGCACAGAATACAATGTTCCTGGCATGAAAAGCCCCAGAGGCACTGCACCCCTTGCTGGGATGCCAGCTTATTCCCTACCGCCCTCACCCCATTATCCTCCTTGCCTGCTGCATTGTATTCAGACCTGCGCTGACCTTTATGATTCTGAAAAGCAATGAAAATGCATGCAGTTTAAAGAGATGTATAATAAGAAGCTAAAGAAGTTAGATTGGAACTCTGAAATGCTCAGTCCCCAGCTCTGCAGACTTCTTGCATGACCTTGCGTAAGTCACTTAATCTCTCTGCGTTAAACGTCTCTGGCTGTGAGTAAGGAAAGGATATCCATATATATATATATATGTGTGTGTGTGTGTATATATATATATATATATATAAGGATCGTTATCCTGGTGTTCTCTAGTTAGACAAGGATGTCTGCAGCACAGGTTACGTCTCACACAGGTCAGGAGAGCATCCTGGGATGGGTCACTACGAGCTATAGCAATTCAATAATTCTCCTTGGTTAATTGTGCTTAATTTGGGCTGTGGCAGGCTAGATTTTTATCAATTGTTCCATGCCTTTGTTCAATCAGGTGGCTATTTCTACTGAATATATTTATAGCTGGACTCTAACGGACGGCTGGGCAGGTGCTTTGTGATGGTGTCTTGCTGATGGCTTTGCACAGGAGCCTCTTTAGGATCAGAAAGCACCCAAAGCTTTCCCTACAGCACTTCCTGCCTCATAGTTGCTTGTCAACTATGAACAGAAACAAAAACTGTCCCAAAAGGCAGCATTATGGTCTGGATTTCATTATGCATTGATATACCAGAGAAGAATATTCTTATCAACATGGTAGCTAGCTTTTGTCTTATAAAAAATTAATGCCAATAACCCATACAGTCTTACCCTAGCCAGCATCTCTGCAAAACCAGGTCACACTCTAACAAACACTCCAGTCCCCACGCTGAGATGATTTCTGCCACAGAACATTTACATTTCACTGAAATATTGAGGTTTGCTTGCAGGACTTCAGGCTCACACCCTGGTCTGTTTTCTAGTGAGCTTGGGAGGCTGTGGGTATTTACACATTCTGAGCTAAAATTCAAGATTCATGTTAGTGAGTTCACCAACATGGCCCTGATGGCCTCAGATTGCAGATCTTGGTTCTTCAAAAAGAACTCTTGGCAAGGGAAACAAATGGAAGCAGGAGCTGGCAAAAATGTGTGTGAGAAAGAAAGAGAGAGAAGGATGTGGATTTAGCTGATTGTGAATGGGGGTCCTTGTAGGAGCTGAAGTCAGGCAAGGAGAGACAGGCTGGGATCTCCTTCACTTCACAACTCCAGCAAAGGAACTAAGGACCAAGTCCGGAGATGAGGTGCCAGGGCAGCAGGTACTGGGAAGGAGACCCTCACACCTTCTACTTACCAATTCTGTCCAGCCTGTCAAGAGCCACGGTTTCAAAAGCTCGCCGCATCATGGGATACTCTTCCAGCACCTCGTTGAAGTTGTCCACCGAGAGGGAGTAGAGCCGGCAGTAGGTATCAGCTCGCACGCTGGCTGTGCGCCGGCCGCGGGTCAGCAGGCAAATTTCTGGAATGAAAGACCCAGCCTGAGAACATGGGGATAAACACCATCACTCCTGTGATACAAGACCTGGCCCTGTCACACGGGCAGTCCTGCCTGCCACCCAGGCTCCTCGCTGGCTGGACTCTACCTGTACTCCCACTGAAACGTGAACAGTGGCGATATTCTGCATATGCAGTAACATTTAAGAATACCAGGGGACTCAGTTGCGTCAGTTGCTACACACAATTGCACCTCAGGGATTCTGCTGATCTAATTAGCCAGTCAAGTTTTGTTATGGTGGATTATCAAAGATATCATTTGTGCATTCAGAATGGAGAAGCTGTCTTTCTCCAGCTCCTCATGGGCACTGGGAGCAGAAGGTCAAGCCGTGCTCTCATTGAAGCTAATTCTCTCTCTAGATTTGTGGTAGAGGCTCTGTGCTGACCTGGGGCCTTGGTGCCTGGTCGTAATTTTGATCCCCACACCCAGAGCATTTGTCTTTTCAAAGTTTTCAGTTTTTTGTAGATGTGCCACAAGCTTACAGATTGTCAGGGAAAGTCAAGTTAGTGGCACCTACCAACTCTTGGTGCATTTACACTGCAGTCAGCTACTCGCAGGAGGATGCTCAGCTGGTTACAGCAAAGAAAGCCCTTGACTCTAACATAAATGCCTGACTTGGGCACAGACGCTCCTTGAACACTCAGTGGAGAGCTCCGGAGTCCTGCTTTTCCACTGATTACAGACAGAGTATGGGCAGCTAAGACAGGCGGTGTGACCTAAAGACCGACAGCACTCTTCTCTCTGCTGTATGCTGGGTGTCAATCCACCAGCACCACTCTTGGGATTCATTCTGGGTCTACCCCAAAGCACTGGTATAGCAGCACTACAAGGATATAAAGGCGGTATTAGGCTGCTTTCCTAAGAAAATTAAGCTTATGAGGCAATGCCAGCTTTGAACATGTGTGAGGAGTTGTGGTATGGTATCTAAACTGTATCGAACATCACGGGCAATTTTTAACCAAATCTGTCAGAGTCAGGGTATCCTGACTCCAACGCTGTAACTCCAAATCCCAGCAAACTGACTCAACTTGCTAGGGAGGTGCAAAATCCTTGTACTCCAGGTAGGTGCAGACAGGTTGTTTCACAGGAACTAAGAGTCTAAGAAGAGTGTAGGAAATACGTGATAGGGATTTTTTGAATAAGAGAAAAGGCCTTACAGAAGGGAAGGAAAGGCAGGTTTCATCCTGCCCCCTCTCAGTAGGCCATTAATTGTGGTGCATTCAGTGCTTGTACTAAAACATGTATCTACCAGAGAACTGTCTGTCTTGGGCTGTCAGCGAGGTCTCTATGGGGCTCTGAGAGGAGGGGTGTCTCTGTGTTACTCATAATCTTCTCTTACAGTCTTCTCTGACCTCATGCTAGTTTCACTGTTCCCGAGCTCTGCTGCTGATACATTATGCCTGCCTGCTGACCTTCATGACATTTTGCTGAGCCACAGGCTGGGGAGATGATGGACTATGTTTTTTCCTCCGTGTTTATACAGTACCTCGAATGATGGATGCCAGACAGTAGGACTAGACAACATATAAATGTGCTTGGAGAATTGAGAATGCTCCATTTTTTTCCTTTAGGTTTGCAGCTTCATGGATCTGTCAGTTTGCTTGGGGCAAACGGAAATGAACCTACAAGAACTAGGTTTCCCTTCTCCGTTTTGTTATTATTTATTATCTAGACTCCTGCACTTCCCATGAGTCCCAGTCACCGCCCATTGCTGCAAGACAGGTGAGACGAACAGAGACAGAGGGTGGAGGAGGAGGTCCCTGGGGTTCCACATGCTGCCATCCCTGTGCGTCCAGGACAAGTTAAGGAACATATGAGCAATAGCAGTGGGTACTGCTGTATAAGGGTGATGGACTAACACGCACCTCCAAAGTAGGAGCCATCTGCCAGCTTGGTCTCCTTGTTGCCTTTGGTGAGGACGCTCACCACCCCGTGCTGGATGAAGTACATCTTCTTGCCAATGGTGCCCTCCCGGATGATGTAATCCCCTGGCTGAAACACCTCAAACCGCAACTTGGTCAACATGGATGTCACAAAGTTGGGATCTGCATTGGCAAAGAGGGGCATGGAGGCAACCAGCTTCCGGCAGTTGAAGTTTATGATTTCCTGACCATGATGTGATGCAAAAGAGAGAGAGAGAAAGAGAGAGAGGGAGGGGGGAGAAAAGACGGGACAAGGAGCAGAAAAGACACACATATACATTTAGTCAACATCTAATAACCTATGAAGATGCACATTAGAAAGTGGGGAAAAAAATGCTGTTCCCTTAATCTGGCTCCCCCAGTGCAGGCTGGAATGGGCTCTGGATGCTCAGAGCATGTAGCAGTGCGAGCTGAAGCTGACAGCTTGACACCGTGCTTCAGTACTTTCATTCATATGCTTTCTCTTTGAGCAGGGACGATACCCCCCAACCTCCCAAATACACACAATATACCTTTTTCTGCAGGAAACCTTGGACTGTGGGAGGTGCATAGCACTGGTGAAATGCTGTATGAAAAAGCCCAGGGCTCCTCTCTGGGAAAATGTTATAACTCACCTTGTCAGCCCTACGTTTTCGGTTGCCCTTCCTTGTCAATGAGCTATTAAAGAGCACAAACGTGCCAAGGAGCTCAGAGAAAGAATTATCCTGAGCAGCTGGAGACAGTGTCAAGAGAGGGGAGGGAGAGGCACCCACCAGTCACTGGGGCATGGGCTGGATCATGAACCTCAGATGAAGAAAACCCAATTCAGCTGTTCAGCTGTCATATAGCAGACAGTGACTGTGCCTCCTCCTGTGGCTTGGTGTCACTCGGAGAGTATGACAGCACTTTCCACTGCACAGGAGCTGCTCTGTGCCATGTCAGCTCAGACTCAGAAAGCGGCAGAAAGTGATACTGAGTAAATCACCTCAGCACAACGCTCTCCAGCCAAGCAGGGAAGGAGGATCTGGGTGACTGGAGCCGGAAGAAAGGGCTGGGGAAGCATCTGTCTCCTCCTCACTGGGGTTTTTCAGGGTTCCTTTCAACCCTTTTAAACTTTGGCAGAACTAGATTTAATATATGGCTGGTAGATCCTCAGCTCTTCTCTCTCCTATAGAGGCACACGACTCGGGGGAAAGACAGGAGGAAGACCACTTCTGGTGCTTGTGGGCGATATATTAGAGGCATGTACTAAGGAGAACCTGCATTGCTTCAGCTTCAGCTGGGGGAGGGGTGTTTCTGTAGAGGATCCTTTCAAGCATGGGTCTTGCTAGGAGGCTCCGCCTTTCCTTTGACTCTATATGCTGGTACAGCTGATGGATGGGGCACAGATGAGGCCAGCACACCGCACAGAGGTTTATAAAAATACGTGAGATACAGCATAATATTAGGGAGCATGAGATGGGAGCTGTGGTGCATGTGAGCGTGGGGAGGGAAAGGGTCTTGCAGTAGTGTGAGGAAATAGCAAGGCACTTTCCAGAGTGCTCTCCTGCAGGGGTTCTTTGGGAATAGGGAGGATATTTCCAGACATTGCCATGGCCTCAGAAGGCGCCAAGACGTACCTATTCACATGATGAGTGGGTGGCAGGGCCTGCATATTGCACCTCCCGCTGCCTTTATGTCAGACACCACTTGTGCTGCAGCAAATAACAGATTCAGGCAAAAGCCCTGCAAATGCGAAAGGCCTGGGTTTCTTTCTCCACAGCAGTGACTTCTGCCATGACCAAGCTGAGGGAATACCAGACATACACCAATGGCTAGGACAGCTGCTCCCTCTGAATGAAACTGTCTCTGACAGGGATGTAGCCAAGCTGTGGACCATGTTCTTATTGGCCCTGCTCTCCCAGAAAGTTAGGCACAACACAGGAACAGGTAGAGACCCAAGTGAAATGGGGCCTTTATGGCTGCTCAGACACACGGATGTGCTGCCTCTGCTGGGCACGACACTAGAGCACACAGTCAGTGCTAGTGGGAAAGCTGGCCTCCCACCACTCCCATCAACTGATGGTGTCCTCTGCAAAGCACGGGGACAGGACACTGCACACCGGGAACTCCACAGCTGCCAGAGATGACAGGAACGTGCATTGCCCATTCACCGCCCCCTCCTTACCTCTCGGAGGGGCTCACTCAGCTCTCCCAGGATGCTCTCCTCATCAAACATCTTCCCCTGGTAGCGGTGCTCATAGTAATCATGGATGCGCTGCCGCATGTCTGCAGGGAGCTTGTGGAAGGACATATACTGCTCCACTTGTTTGTACTGCGCAGGGGAAAGAGGAAGAGAAGGACTTACCAGGACATGCAACAAATAGCGCCCGCTCATGGACAAGCACATGCTAGACCGTACCCATACCTGATTCCTTCATGTCAAGCTGGGCACAGGTAGATGTATCTGATGCAGGAGAGAGTAACTGTCTGAACACACGGGGAGTCTGCAGACACCTTTGTTATATTCCCCAAATGGTTGCCCTGTGTTTTAATTTTTAAACTTATCGTCAGCGAGTTACACTGTGGAGACAGCTCCTCATTCTCTGGGTGCTGAGCAGCCCGGGTGCCTGTTCTCCCCTGCACACAGCAAAAGCTGGCAGCAGAGATGAGTAAGAAGTGCTCAGCTGGGAATCTCCCCTCAGCAAATAAATCTGAGTGAAGACTGTCCAAACCCCGTGCAGAATGAGAGTAAGGAGTACAATGTGCCCTCAACAGAAGGTTTTTCCATGGCACAGAGCAGATTGGTGGCCAGGGTGCATGACCTGGCAGCTTGGCTCTAAACCAGTGATGTGCGGCACCTCCAGGCCTCAGCCAAGCACAGGAATCCGCTGTAGCAGGGGCTGCACCGAACAGCAGAACACAGTCACAGAATCCCAGAATCAC
>VYZM01013521.1:0-39380 GCA_013398915.1 Dromas ardeola
TCCTTCCCCCGCCCCCCCTCGCACACATTGGTCAGAGCAAAGAATGTTACCCAGACCAGATTGCTGTGTATATAACCAGAGGATGTGATGTCTTATGCCCAATTATGGGTCTTGTGTAAACCTTCCAAAATCTTCAGTAATTATATAATTAAAATGACTTCTCTGGTATACTGACATTTAAAAAAAAAAAAAACAAAAAAAACCCAACACAACAAGGAAAAGAACTTCCTCCTCTCAATGACATGCACTGAGGATTTTCATCATCGATGTTCCATAGACAGAATATAGAATTTTTTCAACCTCGGTTTACTTTTTCTTTTAAACAGATGAAAATATAACTTCTAAAAGGCATCCGGAAAGGTGTGCTTATGGATTAAATGCTGTCATCATTCAGTTTTACATTGGACCGCCTGTCTCAAACTGTTCATATGTTATTAATTTGCTAAAGATACAGGCAGAAACTTTTTCTGTTAAAATATGAGGCTGCAATTTATTTGTATAACTCTGCCGTTTTGTGGAACTCTACGTAATTTTTTTTATTATTATTTTTTACATTGTTCATTTCTGTTTACCACTCAGTGGGGATAAAATTGTACGAAAATCAGTTTGCTGAGGTGACTGTTCCATACGGATCACTGCTAGCTTTTTCCTTGCATTTTTGAAGGTCAGTTGCACTAGGTCTGAATTACCCAAAAATGTATCAGCTGTGTTACGGTCTTTTGTTTTTAGTGCTATATCTACATTTGGGGTGTCTCCAGTGCAGTTCCTTTTTCTATCTCAGAACTTGCAAGATCTGATCCACTATCTCTGGTAGCTAATGCCAATTTTACCTGTGACTTTGATCGCTTTGTTCAGGGCTGTTACTGTAAAGGGTGATGAATAATGCTACTAAATTATAAGCCAATATACTAGGGTTAGACTGTACAACACAAGTCAGTGATGACTTTTTTCACCTTTATTCCCAAGGAATGTAGGTCATCTTAAAAAAGGCTGTATAAAAGAAGCAGCATAAGTTATTAGGAAGGAGTTTCTATAAAACTCAGATTTAAATTTGTTTTTAAAAATTGTTATAAGGTATTGTGAGTGCAGCTGTGACGAAATGAAAATTATTTTTTATTAATTTGTTTCATCCTTCATACTACTTATAAATACAAATATCATGGAACAGAGTTCATAATGTAGCACATAGTTAGTTAATCTTTGGATCTTCTTGCTTTATATCGTTAAAGTATATTGCTAAGTAAAATGTGTACTAGGTCTTGAGCCTTATTTACTATTTAATGCTGCATAAGTAGACAGTGTTTTGCAACTGTGTAACAGCTGTTAAATTTTCACCACTGGGTAAAATCAAATTATGACTCCTGCTATTAATAAATAGATCACTAGGAAAAAAATGGTTTTCCAAAAATCCTTCATCGAAGGTTCCTTGTAAGGGTTTAAAAATCATACAAAGCTGTGTTTATACTGTCTTTCTATATGTAGTATGAATAGATGTAATGAATGCATAATCATACTATCTATAGTAGACATTGATAAACAATGATTGTGTACCTGTATTCTGATTAGTGGGGAAGGAATCATCCATAAATGATTGTGGATAAAAAATTTTTCTCCCCCAGACTCACTGTGTTGTACAGCCAAGATAAGATGTCATCAGGATATACTTCCCAAGATGTTTTGCCTTATGTTCTGCTGTTCACACCTCCCTCCATCTAAATTAGCCACTCTGGCTACACTATGCTACTTCTGTTTTACCTTCTCCCTCCTGATCTCTCCCCAGTCACCAGTGGGGTTGCCAGTGGTTTATTCTGTGGTTTTGGAATTCTGCATGAAGGGTACAGAATAGATAGGTCCTTTCATTTTCTTCAGGACAATGGTCTACCCAAAAGAAAATCTGCACTGGGTGATGTCTGCTTAAATATTCCTGTGTTTGCTTACAGTGCCATTTTTTTTTTTTCCTTGAGGGTATAGGTTTGGCTGCACTTTTAGGAAGAAGACAAGGTTAGACACTTATTTAAAAAAAAATAAAAATCTTGTCCAGAATGCAGCTAAAACTGTCAACCTCAGAGATATCACATAAGAATTTTTTTTCTTGTTTTTGTTCTCAAAATAATAACAACATTAGGGCATATGTGCTTCTTTATAAAATCAGCACATTTTTTGGATATGGTACGAATGAGGTTCTGAGCTTTATATCCAGTATTAAGTGCCTTTAGGATTGGATCCTGTATACTGTTAAGTACCAAATGTGTAGCACCATGGCAGCTGTGTCTGCCACAGTCCTGCGCGTTCCTTTTACGTGGTAGCAGTGTCCATGTGACAAGGCAGTGAGCTGGCTCCGGAGCTGCCTGCACCAAATGCTAACTGCCTTTTTTTTTTTTTCTTTCTTTTTTTTTTCTTTCCTAGGTTGATTTTTTGGCACAAGTGCTGGTGCAAGGGAAAGGGTAACACTGAATGCCTGTGGGTGTGGTGGGACTGTGGCGGCTCTAGGTTAGATTGGGTTAAGCTGGGTCAATACTTTTGGAGCTGGCACATACTTAATACATACAGCCTGTAAACCTACCATGCAAGTTTGCTGTCCCTCCTCCCCCCAGTCTATTTTCCAAAGAAAACAAGACTTATACACCCGTACAGTCTGTCTGTCTGTCACTCTGCAACTTCTGAACTTGTTAGCTCATTTCAACCAGATTTGACAAAGGGGTGTGAAGTTCTTAAGTTTTGTGGAAATTATTGGCTGGGCAGAGGAAGAAGACAATGAGGGAGAGACATTTATAACTCACCCTCTCTACCCATGCCAAGAAGCAGCAACCAGCTGGCCTGTCAGCACACAAGGTAATTGAATTAGTCATTTGTCTGTATAGGGGACACGAGGGCTTGAAGTACTGGGAGAAAGAGTAGGTTAAGCTGTGTGAGACACAGACGTGTAGAAACGAAGCTCCAGTAGATTTCTTGCTCACAAAGCTTGAATTTTGTAATGTTGAGATAAATATCTCAGGAAAGGTAAGGAGTCTTTATCTGGCCCTATTTCAAGTGCATGTGTGTAAGCATGTGTGTGGTTTGTTTTTTTTTTTTTTCTTTACTATATGCACCAAAAGGCTTATATTGGTGTGTGCTGGGCTGTAACAGTAACTGAATTAAATGACTCTTATTCTGAAGCAAATGCCCAGACTTGCATCAAAATAGCTAAATGGGTTTCAGTTTTTGTAGGATCATCCCTTATGGCAAGAAGTCAAGTCGTCAGGCATCAATTGCTCCAGGTGGAAAGAAATCTAATTCAGGCTTTTGCATATTCCTTAAAAGAGAATCCTAGGCTGGGAAAAGATATATTTACATATGGATATGTAATCCTTGTTTCTGCAGTGAAAAGTTTCCAAAGTCTACGTTGCAGATAAACAATTAGAATCTATAAACTTGGTACTTCAAGTACAACTTCTGTTTCCCAAAGCCTGATTCTGCATCAAGAGTACAAAGGGGTGTCCGGGTTCCTCTGTTGTCCTTCATGTAGGACAAGTGCCTAAATTTAAGCTTTCTGTCTGATTTGGAGGGGTCAAAATCAAGTGTATTTGTTCTTGGTGTACACAGTAAAGTTCATTGCCCATAGTTTTGGTATATTTTTGGTCATTCATAAGACTATTGACATCTGTTACAGTTTCCCAGAAATACAAAATATTTTTTAATTTAGTTTCTGTGTTAGAAGAACTTTGAGCCCAGTGGTTTTAAGTAAAGAGGTAATGAAGTCTCCTGCATCAGTCTATTTGATATGTTTCTGCTTTAGGGGAAGGTTATGCACTGTGCCCTCCTCCTTCTCTGGTGCTTCCTGGGAGAATCACAGTTACGGAGAAGACCAAAGCTGTCCAACGTGTGTCAGGCTTTTACTGCAGGTGTGCAGGGCATTAGGCATAATAAATGTTATATGCACTGGATATGGAGGATTTAGTGTATACGCATAGAATTGGAGCACTGTGACTGCTTTGTCAGCCCAGCAGCTGCCTGGGAATGTCAGGCTTGCAGCTTGCTTTACATCGGCAGTTTCCTCCCCAGCACGGTAAATCTGGTGTGCCCAGCGAGTGCTGAATTTGCAGTGCCAGTGCAGGGTGACTGCTGTGCCCGTGTGTTTATTCGGCACATTAAACGCACTTGCTCTGCACATGCACGCTGGTATTGCCGGGGAGGCCAGGTGGCAGCCAGAAGGGGCTGCCGCTGCAGGGGGGACATCTCCTTTGGCCCATCCTCCAGTCTGGGTCACTTCTGCAAAGGAAGAGAGTGTGCACCAGGTGTGTCGTAACGTGGGTCACCTGTGGCAGCACTTAACCTTCCTCTTGCAGCTTGTGGCTGTGAGCTATTTGGTCTGCTAGGGAGAGGAGGTAGTGTGCTTCTCTAAGATTTCTGAATTGTGCTAATTAAATATATTTAGCTTTATATATCCTAATAGATGGTGTAGGAAAAATAAATCAGAACTGTGCAATGTGTGGACGATAAAAGCAAAGAAGAGAGGAAAACATGACTGAACTACTAGGAATTGAGAAAATGAAAGGTTAGTTCAGTTGACTTTGTCATTACCTAATCCTCTAATGTTTTCTGGTTGTTAAGTACTTCTGTTTGTTTCTTGCTTATGTTGTGTTTCTTTGCTCAGGGCTTGAATAGGAGGGGAAGCATACTTAGTGATTCTTATTTATTCTTCATGGTACTAAACTGTAGTATCTGAATGTCGCCTAGGATTTAAGTCTGAGTCCTTCAATTCTTAATGAAATGAGCAAGGAGTGGAAGCAAACTAAAACATACAGTAAAATTACAAAACATCTATCAAAATTCTGCTTTTATAATATAGTGCTACTTTAAAAAAAGACAAATTCTTGTAAAACGGGAGAGCAAGATCTAGATGTAGATTCTAAAGTAAAGAAGACACTCTAGAGGATTCTCCTATCATTTAAATTGTGCTTCCTATTAGAAAGTTTAGTGACCTTTTTTGAGGTGATTAAAATCTCTGAATCTGGAATACTTCTTAAAAGATAACTTCTGTAGTGGTTATTGTGGTTCTTCTCTATACCTGAGCTTTGCTGGTTATACTGCTGCCTGTTCTTAAAATGTTATTGTTCATCCATATTAGAAGCTGGGAGGACACAGACGAGCAACAAATGAACAGTTGTGAAACATACAGTTCTTTCAGCGGGCTTTTTGGGACTATTTTTATGTTCTCCTCAGAGATACTTCCTTTGTTAGCATTTTGACAAGATAACTAATTTTAGAGTCTGGTTGCTATCGGAAAGGGTCATCCCATTATCCCTGCTCCTAGCCCTGTGTTCGTATCCCCTGCCTTCCCTCAGCACTTGTAGCTCCCTGAACCACATCACCACGGAAACTAAGCCTCCAAAACATCCCTGAAGTGTTATCTGCTGGTTTAGCTCTGTGAACTAACTAACTGCAGAGTTTGGTGAGTGTGTGAGAGAAGCGGTCATCGGGTAGGCAGTTGGGTGCCAGAGGAAGGCAAGGGGACTGCCCCTCATCCTCACTGCTGACTCTCAGGTCAGTTTAGCTGTCGTGTGGGACGGGAGCCTTGCACGGCGTCCAGCGATGGTCCTGTCTGTCTGAGAGGAGCTGCTGGAATGCTGCTGGGGCTCTGTTCTCCGTTACGTGCTGTGTTACATACAATGAAACCTACTGTTCATTGTAATGGAAACCTGCAGTTTCCACTCCATTGCCAGGTTTGTCAGGTCTCTCCTGATGTCTTAAATGGGAGGAGAGTTCAGGCGCTGCTTTGTTCTTGGAGCTCGAGCTGCTATGTAGTTGTTTTCTGCCTAGAAATCTTGTTGCTGAGGCTCCTTGGTTTGTTTTTGATAAGCACCTATAATTTCTTGATTCTGCTTAGTTTATTCAGCAAAAGTGTATAGAAATATCATTCTAATGCATACCGGATATTACTGGTATTCTGATATCAAAATAATAGCAGTGTTTATCTTCTTGCGCAACTGGTTCTGTGTTCCAAAAAACTGATTCAGCTGTATAGCTCTGCCATGTGAGTGCCCGTCTAGTGTTGATAAAGTTTTTCCTCACTTTTTCTGTCCTGCTTGACTTCGTTGAGCTTCGTAAGTGTTTGGCTTAGGGTTATTTGTTTGATGATGGTTTCTGCAATTAGTAGTGAAAGCTCATTTCAAAAATCAAGTAAACCTCTTATCAGACATAGCTCTTGGGCTGGAAAAAACTGGGGGTGAACAGTAGGGAAGTATATGTGGGTTATTCTAGCTCTAGGCCACTGGAAGGATAGTCCGCCTTATGTTCCAGAGAACTCTTTGGTTACTAGCTCGCGAACGCAGCATAGAGAAACAAACATTCCTGGGAATGAGGTTGGGAAGCAAAAGCTTGGGTTTTGTCCTACTGTGAATTGCCATTACAAGGCAAAATTAACAACTGTACTTGGATTCATTACACTTGTTTTAAATAACCACTGTCCAGACCAGCAGAAGAGCTGAATTTGCAGTCTCATGGTCATCGTGCTGTGTGCATGCTTTTATACCAAAGGACTGGTTAGTGGGAATAGGTCGTGTTACAGTAACTATTTCCTTTTGGTAATCCCAGTTTGTAGTGTTTGGAAACGGCCTGTTTGCCTTAAGGGCTCTGATTTGTGGCTTCTCTTCTACTGCTTGTTTTCAGTTTATACCTCTAGAAGCAAAGTTTCGAGGGTTTAGTCTCTTGCTTTCTGAATAGGGGTGAGTTATAGCTCCACAGCCGGTCTAGATTTCAAGCTATCTTTGTATTTGGACAGGTTATTGTAGGATGACAGGTTACCATATGTCAGCTGATCTGTGGTATCTGATTCACAGTAATTGTTCATGTGTATGCTCTTAGCCTGTGGCAAATGGAAGGTAATTTGAGTTAGCTTGACCCTCTTTCATTATGCTCTTTCAAGGCACTCCCTTTTCCATGTGGATTGTTAGACCTGCTGGAGTGCCTTGGCTAAAACAATAATGCAGTTTCTGTCCCCAAGCTAGTTTGGGTGTATCTGTACAACAGAAAGATGAGGACTTTGCCACAGTTTCCTGGATTGTTGCTGTTTTGAAACCGTACCTTACTGAAGGAGTGAACACCACAAAGATGCTACCCTGAAAATCAGTCAGATGTTGTAATTACCAGGTGTGTTTTTCCTTAGCAAAACTTACGAAAGCTTTATCAGAGCATTTTAAAACACCACAAATAAGTCGTTTATTTCACAGTATCTTGGTATGATTCTTTTTTGTTTTTAAAGAAGTAGGTTTTACTTCAAGTTCTTTCAGAAGGTGCTTGGTAATTGAAAACATTCTAATGCTGCAGTAATGCTTTTGGATATTCTGATTCAAAGCCCACTGAAATCCCGGCTAGCTGAAAGATTCCCATTGGCCACAAATGGCACTCAAATTTGATCTGAAATGACATGAAAGGTAAAACAATTGATTTTCTTTTTAGTGCTTAGTTCTTGTTTGCAGTTTGATTTTTTGCAACAGTAAATACATACCTATCCAGTGTGGCTCATCAATAACTATTAAAAATCTGAAATTCGACTTAAATGCATATGGAAAAATACTTTTCAGTAGTCAGATATTGCCACTCTGTCTTACTGCCTTACTGAATTTCTACGGCTCCCAAAGAGAAACTCAAAACTGCCTCATATCCCCTTCTCCCACAGATGAATCTGGTCAGTTAATTACTGCACTACTGATCTATGTGTGTATGACAAATAAATAAAGCTTCTTCCCTGTTTTTCCGTTCTTATTTGGCCAGGAGAGTTTTTTAGGACATATTGGGTAAAACTTAGTTCCCAAGCTTCTTGTACTTGGGAAAGTGAGTGGAAAAGTGTCTTTTTTCTTTCCTCGGAATTCAGTCATCTTAAGACATAGGTCTTGGTGCAGACTTGCTGTAGTCCTCTGAGAAATAGATAGTTGTGAAGGTTTGTCAACATACCTTTAGAGAAGACTTTATGCTGCGGAAGCATAGGAAAACTTGAGATCTTAATCATTTTCCTAAGACCTGAGGACAAAATGGATGCTTTTTTTTTTGGCTAAATAAGTCTTCCCTGACTCTTGGGAAAGCAAGAGGCCAGAAAGATGACCCAAATGCTGTTGTGTCACCAATTTAAATTGTGTGTAGTGGCCCTTCAAATTAATGTTTGCTGTTTCCTTAAGTTGTTGCTGTCTTGAAGGAGGAAGGACAACAACTTTGTTTAGATGGTTATATTAGTCTTTGGCAAGATGTGACACTTCACCTTACTTTGAAGATGGTAAGATCTGTAACCATCTTTTTTTGGCAGAAAGGTTCTGCCTCTTCACCTTCTTCAACAGTCATTGGAGATCAGATATTCAAAATAAATCAGAATTTACTCTGGAATTTCACTTGCTCCATTTTGACCTGTATTGACTGCAACTGCCCAAGTCAAGATCATGGATAGGGACAGGGAATAGTTGAGCTCCATCCTTTATGACCTTGGAAGTTGCAAGACTGAAGGTCTAGGGTGGTTGCAGTACATGAAAATTAGTAGCAGGTTTTCCATCACAGAAGAACCATGTTATTCAGATCTGTTTGGACCTTCCTCTCTGGCTCCATTTTTAACTTGCTGCAAAGCTATATAGTAATTGAGCCTCTAAGGCGTATGCTTCAGATTGTTGTTGAGAGAACCTCCTTCAACACAAGTTGTGCAGTCATTTGGCTAGCTAAGCATCAGTGGGAAGGCAGGAGATAAATGCTTTGGGCTACTGTCTGGATGATTAGAAGAAGAATAGGTGTGATTGTGATAATGGGTAGTATCTGAATGACTTCAGGTGGCCTTTGATAACAAGTTTAGACCCTTTCATGTCTCGCCCAATTTCTTGGCAGCAGCTGCTCATTGATCAGCAGCTTGTGATCAATAATCTGCTGATAAACTTGACAGTATCAGTATGGATGCTTACTGTTGTCAAATTTTACCTGAATTTAAAAGGTTTAAGTAACTGAAAAAGGCATACCTGAGTAGGTTCAGTGAGTGTCTAATGAAGCTCTGTTCTGAAGATAAAGTCGTCATAGTACATGTCGATGTGATGCTGGATCTCCCATTTTGTCTAAGTAATGTTTGAACATCTGAGCTTGTTAACGTTAAAAGTGTTAATAGGAAATAATGTTTTCTGACGGATCCATCTCATCTAAACCTATTTTTAAATGCCAGAGAGGAAGAGGTGGTGAAATTATTCTGATTTTCAGTTATAGGCAAAATAACCTTAATATGTAATTTTAAAAGAAAATATATCCGTCATGCTAATGTGGAGATAAGCACTTCACCTTTTAGAGGCTTCTTGCTTTAGTATAGCTATTAGCTATAGTTTCCATAATTGGCCTGAAAATAAAAAGTGAGTATAAAGGAAGTGTTAACTTATTTGTAAAAAATGTGGATGATGTGGGAAAAAGAATGGAAAATTAATTTCAAATTTTTATTTGAAATTTTCAATATTGATATTGTGGTAGCCCAACTTAAGGTCAGTTTTCACATACAATTCATGAATTTTTCAGCCTATGATTTGTGGGTAACTTTTTCAAGAAACTGAAGACTTGAGCGTGCACTCTGCTGTGGCTTGCTCTTATGCCAATTAATACAGTGGAAGTTAAAAATAGGTAGTGTATGGAAAAATCATGATTTTTAATTTCTCAATTTGAAAGGCCTACCAAGCCATACCTGCCATCCACTGATGCTGTAAGAGTGGATTCATTACCATGTTCTTGGGTAAATCCCAACAGACTGACTGCCTAGCTCGTTTCATTTATTTCAGTCATCTTAACAACCAAGATCACAAAGAGCATTGCTGCCGATGTATTTGTGTGTGTGTGTGTAAGATTTAGAAATGTTACACAATTGTGTGAAATCAAGAACAGTAGCATACTGAACGTGCTGAAATCCTAGTGAGTTGGGCACAGTGATTTTCAGACTGAATACACTTTGGGTGCCACCCAAGTGTTTCTTCCTTAGCAGCAAGGTTGGATCTCCAGCATTTCTCTGGACTACCACTACTGGCAAACAGATAGAGCCTGTGAAGTAGTACTGTAATGGCAGGGGAAGGCAGGAATTTTCAACTGTTTTCGTCACTTGAGTGGTGGAAGTAATTACCACTTTCACAATGAGCAAGTTTTAAATAGTAAGAAAAGCTGTAGAAGTGGTCTGTTTTAGTGTCTTAGTGATGTTTTGATGCAGATGTAGTCAATAAAATTATGTGTATATACTGTGTGTTAAACATTCACTATGATTTTTCTTAATATTTGTGTGTAGGGTCCTGTTTGCAGAAAGGTTATATTTTTCAGTAATATAAATACGGTAGTTGGATTGTGGTGGCTGGGGGTACTGCTTGAGCCTGGTTAATTTTTCTTTTGTAAGATTTCTGGGGTGTTATTTTGTCTTTCCCCAAAATTCTTTCGCACCGCAGAAGTAGCTGAATGTAGTGCAGAAAACTAATTTTAGTTCCTCTAGTTTGTGAAATCAAAATATGGTTTGAGAAAGGAGCAAAGAGGGATAGATCAGAATAGCAAGATTTGAGAATTTGGTATCCACAAATCCTGCTTGTGTTGGTTTTGTAGATCAGTATAAAAAAAAAAAAATCAACCTGCTCCTTTTTTTTTAATTAATGCAGATAAGTGATATATTTCCTCCTAAGGCATGCCTCTTCCCCCCATCAGATATTCTCCACATATGTGGAAACAAAATTCTTAAGTATCCATTTCTCCAAACCTAGCTGACAAAGTCTCCTCACTTAGATAAAGTTTCTGTTAGAGAGTCTCTGTAAAAGACTTTATGATCTTAGGGGTTTAAATTAAATAAGAAATTACTTCTTTTAGTGATTTTTTTTTTCTTTAAAAATAGACTCATATGTATGTGTGCATATTTAACTTTTTTCTTTAAAGTGAGAGGAGTAATTTGGTGGTTCTTTGTTTCTTCTTTCAGTATTTCTAGTAACAGTGATGCAGTGTGTGGAGTGAGGCTAAGGAGCAGTTTATAGTCTAGAAGTTTCCTGATGTGCTGATCTCTTGATAGAAATCCTTATTTTTGTGTATGCTAAGAGTTAAGAGCTGTCCAAGCATTCAGTGATGTAAAAAGATACTAATCAGTGCACTCAATTTTAATCCTTCCCTTCTGCCTGAAGGTCTTGCATTGGGTTGCAGTAAATGTAGGGAAATGTCTCTTATCCCATAATTTCTTACAGTGATTTTAGTGATGGCCTAGAGTAATTTCAGGTACTGGTAAGGGATCCCCTTTGTTTTACTAATTTGGATATTTGTCTTGCAGTACTCCCGTGTCTTGCAGGCTTTCAGTTGAGTCTGTAGCTGTCCTTGTTGCATACCTGGGATGTGGTGAAGTACCATTCTTCTGACTTCGGCAGTGGGAAATGAAAAGTGTAAAGAAATGATGTAACTTGCCCAAAGTCACCAGGGAAGTCTGTAGGCACGGTTTCACCATTGGTTTAAGCAGTGTAATTGCAGATGGCCACCAAAAGGGATGTTCTCAGTGGTGCTTTGCTTCTTCCTTCCTTTGTTGCTTTTAGGGACAGTGCACCTGTTCAGTCACTGGCCACTGTGCGAGCGAGCTGGTGGAAAAAGGTCTGTACTCTCCTTTTTGGCAGTATTATACTCTTTAATTGCTTTATCATGGAACCACATCTGTGGCAAAGCACAGAATTGAATGTGATGCTCTTGGGTTCCTGTGGTTGGTAGTCGAGATTTGAATTCCCTTGGTAGAATACTTGTCTTCTGGCTGGACTTACTTTAGTGCTTAGCTTGTCCCAGGATCAAAACTGGATGGTCAAACTGGGAGTTTTTTTCTCTGTTGTCATTTGTCCTGTGCTCCCAGCTGATCCCTGTTCAAGGCAAGGATCACTGTACAGCTCAAAGTGTGGTTGTGGTGGTGCTTTAATCTTTCAGGGCAGCATATTAAGATAAACGGGAATTGCAGTTGGCTGGCTTAATTATGCTAGGCTGAAAACTGGAGCTGCTCTTGAATTGCCACGTGAGCTGTACGGCCATCTGTCATTGGGGCAACAACTTGTATTCTAAGGGGCAGCTGGCAGGGTTGAGGCTTGCTTCAGCTGGCAGACTTTTTTCCTTTTTTTTTTTTTTTTTAATTTGCCACTGTGTCAGTCAGAGCTCTTACTTGTGGGTAAGGAAGNTTGTGGGTAAGGAAGAGAGTAGAGGTTGCCTTAATTGTTTGTGCAATTAACTTAAAAAATCCCAAGAGGAATGGTGGGCATTTCTGTGAGAATAAATTACGTTTGTATATCTTGCATTCTATGTCCTTACAGACTATTTCTTGCAGTTTTGCGATACAACAATAATGTGACAGTTGTGAAGCCATAGGTGTGCCTGTGGGTGCATTGAACCATACATATGGCACAAGAAAATTATATATTCTTACTAAAATGCGGTGTTATATTGTGAAACCACAAATACCAAAGCAAATACGTTGACAGGCAACCTACGGAAAGGATCATGTGGAAGATTCAAACATTTGGATTTTGCGCTAGTTCTTTAGAAGCTTTATCTTAGGGGCTCGTCTGTAAGGATGTGGGAACTCTTAATGGTATTGATCATATGGACACATTGCTGTGAGCAGAGAGAGGAAAAAAACACTAATAACATCATTTTATTTGAGGAAGACTATGTGGGTTTATAAAAGGTAATTGTTGTGAAAATACGCAGTTGGAGAAAACACTGTAGTTGGCAGTCAAACAATATATGGCTTTTAATTTGAAATGCTTTCAGTATTTTTATCAGAAGAGGGTACTGTTCCCTCTCCTTCTGTTTGGTTGGCTTTTTTTGTTGGTTTTTTTTTTTTTTCCAGACCAGGAATGAGTTGGTAGTTTACTGGTTTCAGGAAGTCTCAGGGAGCCCAGGATAGCATTTGACATTGGCTCTTGCATAAGGCTAACTGCTATCACTTCTTCATCCTATGCAGCCAGCTGATATGCTGGGAGTAGAGGGTAGGAAACAGTATAACTTTAATTAATAATGGATTCTTAGTCCTCAATCACAATCTCAACTAGTGCAGGTGATACTCTGCTCTAACTTAAACCAGCTGCAGGGTGCTCTAAAAGGACCTTTATAAGGATGAAGAGAGGTGGCATACGTGTGCTCTGTCCACTTCTCCCTGCTTTTCTAGCACGTCCAGCAGACCAGAGACAATTAAAGGGAGTATGTGCAACATGCATTTATTGGCTTTGTGCTGGAAAGAGACATTGGTTTGGTCTCAGAATCTCAGTGTTGTTTGTGCCTTTCCAATGTTTAGAAATAATTGGTAGGGCCCCCAGAAAGTTAAGGTTGGAGTCTTACGAATGTGCAGTAGGACATGTCTGAAGCATCTCCTCGTTGCTACGCGTAGCTCAGAGAACAATCTGGAATTAGAATTTTCTGTAGAGCTGTCCTACTAAATTATGTCATTTGCTAGGTGAAAGCAAATTTTTGATGTGAAACCTTTTTTTTTCTTTTTTTTTTTCCTTCAGATGTGGTGGAAATATCTGTCTTTAATAATTGCTTCAAATTTCCAGGAAATTATATTTAGTTCTCTGTACTTTTCAATCTGAAAAATATAGTTGGTTTTAAAAAAATAAGTTATAATGACTTGGAATAAAAAGTTACAATTTTAAGTACCAGAAAGGGCACTGACAAACTATTGTACTCATTTATACTGGCAAAACGAAGTTCAGTGTCACTTTCAAAATTACTTCCAGTGTAATTATTTCTGATAAAGGATTTGCCTGATAGTGTCTGTATTTTGAGATGTTCAAGTCCATGACTTAGTTGCTTTGATTTTGATCTTTATGCTGGCACCATGCTTCCTAATAGATACATTAGAGACAGTTTTGTGTTGGCAACCATGCTGTCTCGTCTGAGGGTGTCCCATTTCAGGGGGGAGAGGCTGTAGAGTGCTGGTGTTACTTTCTAAATGGTTTTTAACTTGTGTTTTACTACACGTGGGTCTCCTATCTCCAGTGTAATTTGTGGTGATGAGCGGGGAGAATGTGGTGGTGGTACGATGTTTTCCTTCCCTTCTTTTTTTTCTCAAGTCTCTTCTTTGTTGGGAATCCAGAATTCTTCTGGACTTACAGAACTAGTTCACAGTAAGGTTTGGCTTTATAGAAGATGAAAATTCATTTTAAACTGCTCTTTACTCAAGATCTCTGCAGTTCTGTATTTATTCACTAAGGGCACCAAACCAGATTTTTTTTTTGGCACTTGTGTCACTGGCAGTTTTGTTGCTATATTTGTTCTTAAAGTTTTCCCTTTGTATGATTTTCTTCCATTCCCAACACTGTCATAGCTGAAGGTTTGCAAATCTTCAGCCACAATCCATTACTTTTCATCAAAGGAAAGTGCCTCTCCTTTCCCATTTGTTTTCTAAAGAACACAAAAGATATTCTAAAAAGGCTTTTTTCTTTTGCCTAGAAATCTAATCTGAAGTAGCCAAACTGGATTTTGGTTTTGAAATGCATGTGACTTCTTTTATTTTACTTTTTAAGTTTGAGGGCACTAGCTCTCAAGTGTGAAACGTGATTAACAAATTTTTCAAAACCTGTTATCTCACAGCTCTTCACTTTGTTTGCAGGAATGCTGATGTTTTCTGACTAATAGATGGCACCACGTATAGCATACATGGTTCTCATCCTTGGAATATAGGAGAGTTTGCTGCAATGAAAGATGGTTTTAGTCTTTCACCTAACTGCTGCTCTGAAAGTCTTGTTAGCATAATGCTGTTTTGTGTATGCTTAATTATATGTATTCAACAGTTTGCTGCCTGGCAGTAAATCTAGTCTGAGCTCTAAATATGACTTTTACTCTCCCAGTCTAGGTTGTTATAAATGTTTAATGTTTAATTTTTTTCATTCTGGTAACTGCATTTGACTAGTGCACTTGATCCAGAAAGTATCTAATATGTTATTGCTGTACGCTTTACTTAGTACCAGACGGGAGCCCCAATATATGTGAATTGCTTCTCTATATGTTTAATTAAAGTAATAGGTGTATATCGCTTAAAGGAGCTGTCATCCTTTTGCCTGCATGCAAGGCCTAGAGTTGCTTGTGAGCTGTTTCTCATACATGGTGCCTATGTATGTACTTTTTTTGTGTTGAGTAGTATGGACTGCTGTATTACCTACATATCAGTTAAGATATCAATATGATATATAGCTGTTAACACCAGCAGAGCTCTTTCTTTGGGGGTGGGAGGGATGGTGTTGGGAAGAAGATATGAATAGCGGTTTTCTTCAGGTAAAACTACAGAAGTTACTAGAAAATAGGAATTTATAAATTTGTGTTGAGTAATTCTTCTCTTTCCATCCCCCATTCAGGAGAATTGGAGGGTGTACTGAACCAAGAAAAGTGATATTATTTTATTTTTTTCCCCTTCCTTAAAGAACGTTATTTTTAAGTGCAGTAGGTGTAGAGCTACAATTCTTTTAATTTTTTTTTTTTTATTATAACCTAAACTTTGGATGGTTACTGTTTGGTGGTTTGGTTTTGGTTTTTTTCCATTTCCGGCTTATGTGTGGTATTAGTCTTGCACAAGAATTTAGATCTCACTTGCTTCTCAGCAGGAGAGGAAATGTCAGAGCACTCGTATTGATGATGGATTCCCTTCCCTTGACTGTGTTGGGTTGCTTACTTGGTTGGGGTCCCTCCTGTTTCATATTCTGCCCTTCCCCCCTGCCCCATGCTATTGTATTTGGTTTTGTTGTCTTTATTGTTATAGCCATCTTATTTTTTCATGTACCATATGTGCACACTTCGATAATAAAAAGTAGGTGGATGAGGGTATTTGGAAACTCAAAACTTTGAATACTCCATGCGAGTGCGGCAGGTTATTTTTCTTCTGAAAAAAATATTATAGTATCTATTCCCAGCTGTCTACACAGACTAGTCGGTGGCTGCAAGGAGGGAGAGGTTTATGATTTTGCAGTTAAGGAATGTAGGAGTAGAGAGTAGAGGAGAATCAAGTGCAGGTAAGTGTCCTGACTCAGGGCAGGCGTTGCGTCCTGCAGCCCCCTTTTAGTCCTTAAAAATGAACGACCAAATGTGGGAATCTCAGCCTCACTTGGATAAGTCTGCTTTGTGGTCAAAAAGTGGAGGTAACACAGTGGCTGGATACATCCTAGGGGGAGACAGAGATGCAAATGCAATTTGATGAAGAGGAAAAAGCAGAGGAGATCTTAGCAGTGTTTTGTATTGTTACAGACGGATGGGTGAAGGCTAAATGTATTAAGCTTCCACAAGAAGGAAGTGAAGGGAGAGAATCTTAGAAATGGGTGGATGTATTCTGGAGTGTGTTTATTTCTTTGCCTAAATGATTATAAAAGCAAGTCATGTTTCAAGAGGTAGCATATACTGGAGAATTGTGCTGTGAAGGCTTCGTCCTCTTATTCGTGTTTTATGTCTTAAACTCTTTAAAATATTCGGGAACCAGCCACAGCTGCTGTGGCTGGTCACTTTGTGTATAGATTTGTAGGTTTGTAATCCTTCTTTGCTGCCTTCCATGGCTTTTTCTGCAAGTGAAATTTGTAGGCCAAACCACTGAAACCTCCAATTTTACAGAAGCTTAGCGTTATCTTTTCTTACCTATATTAATACAAATTGATACTGGTACATTATTTAAAGATCAGATGGAAAAAATATTTCAGATTTCTAAAACAAAGGACGGGTTGCTTCTCACAGCTTTCTTTTAGGGTATGTGAGGAGAAAGTAAGAAAAAAGATGAAGAAAATGTGGAAGAGGCAAGATGGTGGTATAATTCTTTGTTTTTCACGTTGCAGAAAACAAAGAGCCTTCTGGAAAGGGATTTATGGTTCTCTGTAAATTAATACTAGCCATCCGTCCTTCTACAGAGGTAGAAAGTTCTTCTAAGAAATTACTTGTTTCTACCAATATACTAGTTTTTGAAGTTGGGAACAAAAAAACCCAGTAATCAACTAAACTCCAGAAAGCTAACCCAAATGGCATATTTATAGCATCTGGATATAGGATGGATATTGATACGTGTGGAGGAAAAAGAGTAAAGATTGCTGTAGAAAACTTCTGGAGTAACTTCAGAATGATTAGACATGATGCATACTGACAGTTAATATTTTTAAGAATTATTCCTAAAATCTGTATTCTGTGTAAAGCAGTCATAAAAATTATGTGTAAACAAATTACGTCAATAAATATACTGGCATTTTTCATAGAAAATGTTTATTTGTTCAATGTATAGAATATGAACAGTTTGTTTTTAAATTGACCATAGTTTGAGAATAAACATTTTGAGAATTAAACTTGACAGTTGTTTAGAATGCATCTTAAGATAATTTTTGTGGTTATGTTGAGCATGAATACAACCAAGCTGGCTAATATTCCATGTGCTCAACCAAAGTACAGGGGAAACACGGCAAAGCTCAATGCACTTGTAGAATATCTTTGACACATATTAGAACACGTAGAATTATCCCAGTTTTGCTAGTGGAAAAACAAACAATGAACAGAAATCTGAGGATGCTGTTCTGGATGGAGTATAATTAATAGTTGACAAGTACTGTATATTTTAGTTCAGTGGAGGAAAAAGTCTCCTTATTTAGTAGGCTGGATTTAACTGTGTTTGTGACCCATGTGGCATACTTTGAATGCACAAAATGTATTTTACTTGCTAAAAATGTTTTGAATTATTTAAGAACAACTCATGAAGGATTCTTTTCTTTTGAGTATTTAGTGATACTGAATCTGCTTGTGGCTATGCTTGCACTTCAAATATAACATAACAGACTGGATGAATGCAGTGGTGTAATGGGGGCTTTTCATGCTTCCAGATGGATAGTGTCCTATATGTTCTGCATGCGTAGGATTTGAAACTTACTGTGATCTGTTGTACTGAGGTTGCACTCTATATTGTCCCTATCCTGTGATAGACATTGGTCTGCTGAGAAGGTGGATGTGGCATATGGAGTGGCCATGTATGAGATAGTATCATCAGCCTGTAGATGCTTTTCATGCAGGGCTTTCTTCTAGGAAGACTCACTCTCTAACGAGGCTGTCTTTGAGGTAAAGATGCTAGATAGTCAATAAAAACCTCTTGTCTCTAGAAGCAATGGTTAGTACTGGATTGAGGCTGAATTGTTGGCATTGACCAGTGTTCCCTGAAGCGTTGCAGTTCTCCAGGATCAAATTGTGCAGGAAATGCGAAAGGACAGGAGTGGGCTGTGACTCTTCTCAGTATTTGATTCATTCTTTTTTTATTATCTAGTATCTGTATGCACACATGCATATGTATGCACACTCTTATTTTGTGACAGAGGTCTTGAACTTTCCTTCACCAAAGACAGAAGCTCCTGTAAGTCTTTTGAGAGTCTGAGATATAAGGTGGAATTTTTTTTTTCTGGAAATATTTTCTTATACTTTGAAAACATAGCTGAGATGTGTCTGTTAATGGAAATAAATCTCTATGGTGATGTCTAAGTGTTGTTTACTTGTTCATTTCCGGTTATAACCGGACACCTTCAACTACCACAATATTTTCCCAGAATATCACCGTAGATAGTGCAGTGCATCTATCTGCTACTAGTGTCCACTGTGACTATCAACTGGAAACAAAGATTAATTCCATCATAGTTCAGGCTCTGGCCTGTTTCTCATCTTGTGTCAGTATCAGAAATCCACACAGCACTGACATGAAATAATTCACTGACTGTTAAGTATTATACTTCAAAGATAGCAGCCTGATTTGATGTCAGGCTTCATAATTTTTCAATCATGGTTTGACTGATGTACCAAAATTTCTTTGTGCTTCTTACTTAGTCATCAATGGTGGCATATGCTCTGACATCTAGGGTGAAAAAAATATTGTCAGCCAGCTACTGTACGATGACAGGGTTCTTCATGGTGTAATCTGTATTTCAAAGCAGCGTGCCTTCTAGCCTTGCTGGCTGGAAACCTTAGGTTTCACAGGGTTTGAATAATGCCCACTTGTCCACCCTTTACTCGGGAGCATAGAGAAGCCGTGGGCTGTGTATTTTCTTTACAAGTTCAACTGCTGCCCAAAGACCTTTCGGGAGTTGTATGTTTCTGAAACACAGGCGCGCTTGTACGGCATCAAGATGCTTCTGTTGTCTTTGGGATGGAGGGAAAAGGTGGCCATTCTGTCAAAACTTCAGTTGCACAGTAATGAGCATGACTGTATAGTCTGCAAATTCAGTAAAGAAAAAAGTGGGATAAATGTGGTTAATGAAATTAAGGACTTCTGGTACTGAATTGATCTCCTAAGTGTTAGCACAAGGTAAAGTAATTCAGATCAAATATTGGAAACTGTAGTTCACTAGATACTCCTTTGTTGTCACCAGTGGTTTTCAGTGGTATTTAAATGCAAAGAATTAGTAGAAAATACTTATTCTACCCCTGCTGTATAGCAGTGATGTCTGAAAGAGGCAGCAGTTGAAAGAATATAAGCAGCAATGTCTTTTAAACCCTCCCGCCTACTTTTGAAGACATTAATCATTTATGTGCTTATGAATCAGGTAATCTCAAGATGGTAGCAGCCAGTTATGGATTGGCTTCATCAGTTTTAAGCAAGTCTTTGAGGGTGTAGTTCTTAAACTATGTGGCCATCGTCCCAGATGGAGGAGAGGTGGAGAGGAGAAGAGATGGCCGTAAGCAAGCCAGCAGGGACAGGAAAAGATTTATCCCTTATTTATCCATACAGTCAATATGCAGGCATAAGCCTGTGTGAAAACAAACTCAACATGATTACTTTTTGTGTCTTTCTTTCTCCTGTTCTAGTCTTCCTTGCAACCATGTCTGCAACCTCTTCGGGGTAAGTTTGGGTTTTTCCCCCCCGTTGCTTTCAGTGTTTGAAGTGAGTAACTTGGCTTTGTCTCCAGGTGCTACTGCAAATTAATAACAGTGGAACAATTGAGTAGTGTATAGGTGTGTCAGATTGGTAAATTCAGAACAGGTGAAACTATGACAGGATGACTTGATGAAGGAAACTGAAACTAAGACGATGATTACAAAGACTGACAGAAAATAGGGCCAGGAAAATAAATTCAATTTGCTGATGTTACATAACCATCTTAGCGCAGGCTGTAGATTCATTAGTTTGAGAATATACTTTGTAAGGGAGACCGATTGCGTGTGGCTTCACTTTTAGCAAATTGACTGTAATTTAGAGCGAAGGTGTGGGAGGTTGAATATATTACTCTGGTTTTCTTGCTGGTGTGATCTTGTCTAGCAGGTGAGTTTTTCAGTGTGTTCAGCCAGCATGTGGTCTAGCATATTTCAATTTACGGTTGCAAAGATCCTTGAAACCATGAATTGGCACAGTAGTGCTTCTTGATTTATTGTTTTTTTTTAATTTATTTTACTTTAAACACTGAGAGCCTAAAACAGTAATATGGGAAAAGAAAGAATTACAATGAATATTATGAGCATATTTACAGACCCGCACGAAGATGGTGTACAGTAGTAGTGTATTTCATTCCAGATGAAAGATAACGGGGGGGTAGGTGTTATTTTGAAGATCACCCTTAAGTAGGTGGTACTTGTAAGTCAAGTATATAATCCATCCTGGCGCAAACAGAAATGACTGGAAGAGCCCAAGACGGGGATAGGAAGGGAGTGGAGCTGGCTGCTGTTACCTCTGTCAGGCGCCCACCCTTTCTGAGCCCCAGGAGAGCTCAGGGTGCCGAGCCCAGGGGTACGTGCCTGGTGGGATTGTGCTCAGAGGGCTTGGCTTCTGAACAGAGGTGGGAGGTTATCACAGCTCTGTCCCCACCTTAGCGCTTAATTTTAAAATTTTCATTCTCTTCAGGAAGACTTGTTGGATGTCTTGGACTTTGTCTCGCTTTGTTTCTCAACACTAGCAGTAAGGGATAAATCTTTTCCTGTGCCTTTGTAATCAAAGCTTTTGTTTTTGTTATAATCAAGTTTGAGCAGCGTAAATGAGATGACGCAGTCAGGCAGTAGTTTCTCTATTTCTGTGTGGCTGTCTTCATGCCCACCTTCCAGGGTAAACACAAATATCTCTTTACCTTTTAAAAAAGTCCTTAATGCAAAAAGATGAGGGGGGAAGCAGCTTGAGTCCTCCTGTTTAAAACTTCTGCAGATTACCTTTGAGATTGACCTCTTACCTTTTTTTTTTTTTCCTGTAGATACAAAGAAGTTGAAAGTGATGTTTTGATCAGTTACAGCATTCAATTTAGTAAAAAGGTTACTACTACTCTAAAATAGCTTTTTGTTACAAATATCTCATCAGTTGCTAGCCCTTTAGCTGTTTGTTATTAAATAAACATAGTGTGTTTGTAAAGGTTTGCTGATATTTCACTTGCTTGGTCAAGTGGGTGGAAGTACCTGATGACAACTTGCATCCTAACTCCTGGTCAGAACCCTTGGTAATGGTGGGTTTTTTCCCCTCAAACCTCTGGACCAGGAAGATGATGAAATAAAACTGGGTCTAACAGTTGGGAAGGCATGAGGTAATGTATACATTATGAAAAACTAAGAGAAGGAGGAGGGATTTTCTGTAACTGCAGAACGCTTTAACAAGTTATATTTTAGTACTTTTAATCAAATCTTTAAATTACTGTGCTGAGGACATTTTGATTTAGTCTAAAATATTCTTCTTATGCCTTCATAATAGGTTTCTTGCTGACAAAATATACTCTGATACAGATTCTTCAAATGCTTAACATAATAACACTTGCCAGTGTAGAAAATGTCCATGTTTATGTAGCAGTTTGTAAGCTATGTAAAGCCTAGTAGTTTTACATGTGTATGGTTGAAAATACTATGGTCTGTCTTACTATCCAAATGTCATGCTGTCTGGATTTTTGGATGTGCTCAGCAGAGTGAAAATGGGCTGAGGTTTTCGAGATGCTAATGTACTACAAATTTATGTTTTATAACAAAGCATTCCTTGGGTAAAAGCAGTTGGATTAGAGCTTCAGTGTACTAGTGAGGCCATGTAATAGGAAATCTAGAGGGTAAATACTTAGTCTTGGTATGTTCAGCAGGAGTGGGAGAGCTGTTACCTGCCGGATGAGAATGCTGGAATTAAGCAGTGAATGAATGGTTCTCTGATGGGGCCTTCTCCCTTTGTCTACTTGGGGAGTCTGGGCTCCTAACTTAGGTCATCCTTCAAAAATGGATGGAACAGCCTTTTCAGATGATCTTTTGCTTATTATCTTGTTTTAGATCAAATAAGCCATCTGAGTAAAGCCATGGCTGCTTTGGAAAGGGCTCGGAGAGGTTGGAGACTCCAAAAACTCTTCAGGCAACCTGTGCCAGTGCTCAGTCACCCTCACAGTAATAAATTTAAAAAAAAAAAATATCATCTTATGTTCAGATGGATTTTTTTATATAATTTTAATTAATTGCAATTTTTTTTATAATGTCCTTCCAGTGCTGAAATGCTTTCTCACCTTATTTGTGTAGAGCTGTAAGCTAAGTGAACTTTTGCAGTGCTTTGGGCCAAAGAAGTCTTTGTTTTTATTTTAAATAATATTTGAGCGGTTTGTCCTCCAGAAGAGATAATTATCTATAAGATTATTTGTCATACAGAACTTATCTGAAGGGTTGTTAGCCATCTGTCTTGTTTGTAATATGATGTTCCTTCTTAATGTTAATACTCTTTATTCCTGCAACCTTTTAAGGATATAGTCAGATGACCTAGAAACCACAATAAATTAGTACTATGAAGTGGCAGTCCTCTTCAGCCGAGGTATTGCAACTGACCTAGTCTGTTGACGTACTAAGTAAAATTAGTTTGGCTAAATGAGAGGTGTTTATCTTTCTGGTGGATCAGCATGTTTGGAACTGTTCCAGAGCTGTACACCTGTGACTCTTCTCTTACAATGTATTTTTGTATATATATCAAAATTATCTGCAGAAGAATGCCTGGACAGCTATGCATATGCAAACAGCTGCATTTCTATTATCTATGTATTTGTTTAACTGTTTATCAACACTAAGAATTACTAAAAAGGACAGAATCAAACCGCGTAGGCTTGTTGGGAATTTGGGGCTAGAGGGGGAGTCAGCACTAGTCCCCATGGGGGAGCTGCCATGGGAAATCTTGACATCTTTTAATACTTTCTACTTGGTCTTTCTTCATTTTCTTATATTCTTTTTCTGGGAAAAAAAATTATCAGAAAATGTAGGTAAAATAATCAGAATAGGAGTTTAATGATTTAGTGTCTTTTCTGCATGCGTTTTGTCCGCTAACTCTCCAGAGTGTCTTGGTCTCTAAATACCCTGCTTTGTGTATGTGTCTGAGAGAAAATACGTGAGGCGGCTGGATAGCGATGGTACTATCCTGATGTGAAAGGAGAAGTTGTATATTAAGATGGTCAGTTTTCTAGGTAATCTTTAAATTTTTGGCATGGTGATAAAAAAACACTTCTCCTTCTTAAAGCCTCTTTAGGTCTTTGTGGCCTTCTAGCATAAGGGTTATTTTTGATGGCTGTCTTAATCTTTATTTTAATGTCTCACAACACGGGATTAGTGTGTATAGTGAAGGGCTTTTAGAGTCTGGGAGGGGCTGTTATTGGACTTCTCCAACCATACCATTTTCCCATTGCTTTTTGTTGCATATGTTCAAGCAGCTTTTACGGTTAATGCACATGATTTTAAAGTAGTTTTTCAGGCAGAAATTTACTATACTGAGGCATGACAAATTATAGGGAGTTTGTAGGAGGTGCGGTGGGTCAGGACTTCAAAATGGATATGGAATAAATGACAGAGAGCCATTCTGTCTGGTCTTAAAATGGGTGAATATGTAGAACTATGGAAACTAAACAAAATGGGAATTTAGGTGCATGAGAAGGCAGACCTGTTCAAGAAAAGGAAAAGTTCAGGATTCTGCTGTAGGTATACTCAAACACTGGACATAAAAGGCAGCGGAGGGAGTAAAAGCAACCCTGTCAAACTTTCAGCACTTACTACTTCTGGGTATTGTAGACAACATGAAAAATTAGCAGTTCCTTTGTTTTGTGACTTAGCTGGCTGTCAGGTAACCAAGCGTATGCTGCCTGCTTGAACTTTATTGTCTCTTAATGTTTTTAAGAATAGACTTGAAATGCAAATGGCAAGCATCTCCTTTATTTGGAGGGGGGGATCTAAAAGCCTTTTTTNTTTTTTTTTTTTTTTTATGGTCTTCCCATCTTGTTTAGTGTAACAGCTTTAGCCAAATTTGGACCATGAGAAAAACAGTTGAGAGATGCTGAGAAAAGACGCTAGATTTCGATATTCTTTTTTTTTAATTAAACTGTCAGTAGTTGAAAATAGTTCATCAAGATATAGGGCATCATCTGCAGAGTTTTAAACTTGAGAGCATTCACTGCAAACATATCTCAATTTGGAAACTCTTAAATTAAGCTGCCACTACATTTCAGAATTTATCTGGAAAAAAAAAAAGTATCTGTAATTAGTATAATTAGTTGCCAAAGGACAAATTAACAACCAAATACACTGATTTTTGCCCTCCACCCACACATACACCTTAGCAGTTGCAGCTGCTGGTGTGTTAGTCTCTGAAGTTTTACCAAAAACTGAGTTCCTGTGTCAAAATCAGTCATGGTAGATATTAAAAAATGTATTTTTTTTTTCTGAAGTTTGGATACTCTTAAACATATATGTAAAACTGTGTGTAAGAGCTACTTACAATGTGAGATGACAGTGTTAATAGAAAAGGCTAATGGAAATTTAATAGCTACTTAGAAAAAGCTTTTAAAAGTTCATTGATGCAGCATTTAGTTCATGATACTGATTTTAATAGTAAAAATAAATGATCAGTCAGCGTCTGACAGCATGTTTCCATTGCAGTTGAAAATAGGGGAAAGTTAAAACTAGGTGAGCATTGTAGAGTGGTTGGTTATGAAGTGCTGTGGAATGGGCTGGGTAATTAATGTGTATAGAATTTACACAGAGTGTTTAGGTTTAAAAAAAGAAGTGTGTCTTTAAAAATAAACATGACTTTTAAAAAAAGTTCTGTTTAGGAGGATAGAAAAACAAACAACAAAAGTAGAAACTTGGATTAATACATAAAATGGTGCCATTTGGTTTTCTAATAAAAAGTCAGGATGTAATTTATTATTTATATTTTTCCCCCTCCAGATGTCCAAGAGCAGTAAGTGCTGGTTTGGGAGTGCTTAGGAGATACTTACTCTACAGGGCAAGGAAGAACGGTGTGTCCTCCCTGTCCTGCAATTTCCTTGAACGTATAATACAAAACCTTGTTTCCAACTTTCCTGATGTTTGTTTTGCAACACGTTAGCAGTGGAAAATGGACAGTCGTGTTCTTCCAATGTGTATTCATATAATGTATTGATATTGTAAAACTTGGTAGAAAACCTATTTAGCCTTATCTCCCAGAGCAGAGGGTTTGAATATGGATAGTTGTTCTCTCTACAGGGTTTACTTTCCTTTCTTTCTCAAAGCAGCTTGGGTTTAGGTAGGCTGTTGACCCTTAGTGCTATGGTATTTGGTGTTGATAGCAGGTTCTTTTTTTACTGTAGCTCTTAAATTTAGATTTGAATCAGAAATCACCTACTACACTGGTGTTTTATAGTTTGATGATAGTTTTCTTAGCCCATCTTAATAACATATATGCTGGCAAATAAGTAATGGTAACAAAACAATTTCTTCCTGTGCCCTGATGATGCATGGTTTTACTGTAGTTCCACGTACTGTTTTCTCAGTCATTTCCCTGAAGCTAAACAGAGGCATGCTTTCCTGCTCTTGTCAGGCACTTTGGAGTTTGTAATTCAAGTAATAGAATAATAGGAGCAGTCATTTAGAAAAGTTTTCAGAGTAAGTAATGATCAGATAAGTCTGACTTTGTGCATGCAAACCTTGCCACAGTTAGTCTTGTAAAATTCAGCCTTCTTACATTAGATACAACATACTTTTGACTAATCCAAGGGTAATAAATGCTTGCTTTCCTTTTTTGTATGTGCATGTTTCTGGCATAATTATCGTTGAATAGCCTTGCTGAAAGCCAGGTTAAAAATAACTATATACTGTAATAGGGGCTCTGTCTTTTCAGTGAATAAAAGAATAATAATTTGGGGGGAGCTAATGATTTTATTATTTTTTTTTTTGTTTCCCCAATGTGTAGCGTATTTAAGTTTTCAGTATACTGTTACTAGTCATGTTGTTCATGTGGTGGCATTTTGTGGTTTTTTTTTCGGGGTGTTTTTTTTTTTGCTTGCTTGTTCTTTTTCATTTTGGCTGTAACATCTGAAATACTTGTGTAAATGTTGATTGTAGTACTTGAGCAGGAGGAGAAAATAGCATGTATGTTTAATACTATTGTAATAGTTAAGTTTGGGGAAATAGCCAAAAAGAGGTAGCGGAATTCATATTTTGCGTTTTGCAGTTCACCCAGTTATCTTTTTCTAGTGACATGCTCTTGGATATCCAAAATTGTGAGTATTACTAGCTCAAAGTGTTTTTTCCTCCCAGCTATCTGTCAAAGTTACAAAGTCCATCTTTTTGCCTCTGGATTGTTTGGTGTTCCTCTGCCTCTTCCGAGATTAGTGGTTGGTGTAAATTGCCACTGCAGCTGAACATGACTTGGAAACTTTGCTTGGTACGGTATGTATTTGCCCATCTGTACCAGGAGGGATTTCTCCAGAAAACTATGCTTTGTAGTCTTGTTGGCTTGTATTACTTAGGAAGGCTATGTCAAAGTGTTGCCTGGGATCTCTAAAAAGTTAAGAATCAAACTAAGATTTTCTTGGTGATACTCTGTTTTCCTAGTTACATTAAATCATATAAAGTGCTTAAGTTGTTGGTTCCTGGTTCTTGATTATTATTGTTTTTCTTCCTTTGATGTAACATAATAGTAGGATAGAGAAAGGGCAAAATGACAGCCAAACCCAGTAAGCTTTAAAGTACAATTAATGTACTTTTCTCTCCTCTTGCATCTTTCTTGGAGGAAATAATACTGACTGTACCCTCCTTGCCCCCCAGCACACAGAAAGAGCTGCCTGGCCTTTCATCTTGGTTGCCTGCCTTTCCTTAAGTTTTTGCCACTGCAAGACAGATCCGTGACTGCCGCTCCTTGTCATGATAGGCATTTCGGAAACACTTTTATTTCTGAAGAACCTTAGGAAATTCCTAGTTTAGTGTATCAAAGCTGCTCTTTGACATAACTAGGTTCCAGCTGGGCCAATGTATTGATAGATGTCAGTCACTTCTGATGGAGGGTCCGTATAAGGCAGATGGCTTTGCATGGCAAGTATCTCCAAATCTGCTACTACTCTTAGTAGCAGGAGATAGATCTATTTTTTTTTTCTGTCTGTATTACAACAGTGCTCTGCAGATGTGGCTCATGGCAGAGAAATCTGTGGGAGGCTTTCATTTCCTGAAAACTTGGTGAAATGATTGTGCCCTGAGATTATGTTTTACGGGAGTTATGCTTGAATACTTGCAATAGCGTTTAGTCATAATGAGACTTGTAACTGTGTGGATTGTTTTATTACACACAAACTTTCCTGCCCTTTCAAGGGGAGCCATGTTTCTCTTAGCTTCCTGTGCATCACAAAAGAAAATCTCTGCAAATGGATCAGTTATGGGCCATAGAAAATTTGAAGTGTAAATTGTAGATGCTTGAAATTAAATCTCTGCATTCTCACTGAATTTACTCATTCCTATACTGTGGGTTTCCCCCCATTTTTTTTTTTTTTTCAAAGATACCGGAAACTCAAATGAAGAAAAAATTAATGGTGTCATTCATGATCATTTTTTAGTTCCAGCAGTGCTAAAGGCAGTTACTCATGCAGGATGAGATTAAGCTGGAAATAATTGCCACCGGAACTTAAATAAAACCAGGAATTTACAAACTTCTAATTCATTCTTTTTGGAGTTTGAGTATCAAGAATATCTAGACTTAATCTAATTAAAGAATGTAAGCTTTCTGCTTCATAGCTCAGCTACTCTCTGCTTATTAGAAATAGCCTATCCTCACAAATATCTCATATTTATTTTACATATGCTAGCTGTGACATTTTTCTCAGGAAAATGTTATCTAGCCAGAGCCAGGCTGTCAGACAAGATGCAATGACTGGTCTGCCTTAATGACCATTCCATAAAACTAATTTGCTTAATTGTCTCAGCTGACCCCAGCCAGAGTCTGCCCTCTTCCCATTACATAAGTTTTGGAGCCTGGTTTTCATCCTATCAATATCCAGCCGTTTTCCTAACAGCATAGTTCAGGGAAGTGAGTTCTCTATTAGGTGGTGGTGGTTTTTTGGGTTGTGTGGGTGGGTTGTTTTTTGTTTGTTTTTTTTTTTAAAGTGATGGTGTCTGCTTGGTTCAACAATTCCTCTGTGCCACCAAAGTGCATGTGTTCTGGTCACTTTGGTGTTGCTATTGGAGAATCTGTCACTTCTTCCTGTCTGAGATACCACCTCCTGGTAAGGTGAGATTTTTTTTTTTGTGGGGAAGAAGAGGTTTGTACTTGGTTTTTCGTTTGGTGTTATCTTCCATCACAGTAGTTCCAAGGGTGTGGTCACAGGGTTGCATTCTTGCCTCTGTTCAGGCACCTTGAAGTACTGCCTGAAGTTAAAGTATGATGGTTGATCAGAAACATTTTTTCTGCTCAATTGTGATGCCGAATAAAATGGGAATACTGGAACCTCTTTCAGTATGTTTTTATTGTTGTCACTGGCTCTGCTTTTTTTAATGAGATGAAAGTTGCTGTATTTCAGCCAAAGAGGGGCGTGACCTTCGAGACTGGTAACTTGACTGCTCTAACAAATGAAGCGGTACGACCAGGTAGATGTTTTAATTAAATGGGTTCTAGTTGGAAACTCGAGTCAGTAGTCAGAATAGACAGGAAAAAAAAATAAATCAGCTTGTAGTAATAAAGACTGTTTTCTTTAGTATCACTCAGAAATGTAATGAGGAAAGGCTCTTAAGCGCTATATGGGAAAGGCTCTCAAATGTTGTATATTCCTGAACCTTTAAAATCTACTCGGTCAGCTTTTTCACTGTAGCAGCAAGGCCACAGCTTTGAAAGTATTGCTTTATTAATGAGGAATGCACCCAAAAAGGGGTCCTTGTCCCTTCTCAATGAAAGCTTGTCAGAGCAGGAGTCAAGCTGCCTATTAAGCAGGAGGGGAAGTTCTCTTAATAAAATACTTGCAAAGCAGCCACCTGGAGACTTGTTTACGGGTTTGCTAAATGTTATAGAGGATGCTGTAATACAGTTATCATCAGCTTGGGAAAACAGTATAATTTTTAAAATTACCAAAGGAAAAAATCTATCTCCTTACTGTAGTTTGTCGGTACTATTGTTTGAAGCACTCCAGTGCTGATTATTAGAGCTGCTTTTTCTAAGAAAGAGTTTTGTCTTCCCTCTCTAAAATGAGTTATCTAACAAGTAGCTCAAATATGCAGATACTTGCACAATTATTCTGTATGTCTAATAAAAATGCGTGTGCTACAGTGTTTTTACCGGTCTTTAACCTGGTGTTAAGTATCTCTCTTGGAGGGGTGGTTGTGGAAAGAAACTAGACTTTTTTCATCAAATCCTAGTTACCACTTTCTGCTCCTGGCTTCTGAAAAGGAAAATATTCTTCATAGTACCTGGAGGGGTTTTTAACTAGTGTTCACACGTGTTTTTTGTGCTGGATGGTTTTAAACTATGAACTCCCCAGTGAACGAGGTTCAGACATGTGAGTAGCTGTTTGTGACGGCTGATAATTTTTAAAGAAATATAGCTGGGGACAAGTTTTGGGCTTGCAGCCAGTTTATCTTTCCCAGTTGTCTCCTTTCACTTTCTGTCTTCTTTGTGCCAGTTCTAAGAACTTGAAGTTTTTGCCTTGTGTATAGAAGCTGTATTTTAGTACGCAGCATTTTGAGGGTGCTGGTTGACCTAACAAACCTTTGAAGGAGGTGTTTTCTCTCCTGTCTGATTTGAGTGACCAACGTAAGGATTCCTGTAGTGGGCTTCACATTGTAGTGAGGAGGAGAAAAGATCAGATTCTTAACTAAAAGTTAATTTCCACTAGATCCTAAGAATAACACACATAGAGAAGAAAATCTGAGCCTTAAGAAATTCTCCAGGCAGACAGAAGTAGTAGTTACTTTTCTCCTTGTAGAAAATATTTAAATGTGTTATAAAACTAACACAAGCTTTTGAGCAAATACAGGTAGAGTTGAGTGTCTGATCTATTCTTACTCTTTTTAGGCCATCATGACTGCACGACCTATTTCCAAAGAGTAATAAGCTGCCTCATTTGGGTATCGATGTTTAAAAGATTAAAATGTAAATTCCAAAAAGGTGATGTTTGGTTCTTGAGGTGGGGGAGTGGTGTGGTGTGTGTTTTTTATTTTGCTCTGTACAAGTACCAAGACTTTCAGCTTAAAGCATAACTTTTTCCCCTCTCTCAATTTAAGAAATAATTTCTATGTGGGAAAAATTCTAGGTATTCCACATACATTTGTTTATCAAATAAACCATTGCAAATTACAATTAGCTTGCATATTTTTATATTATATATCTTTGGGTTGTTATCAGTAAGAAATTGTGTGTATATTTAAAATATTCTAGTAGTCAGTAATGGTTATTGTGTCTAGTTGTTGCTTCCCAGAAGGCAGAATCTCTTTATTCCATATGGCGTTCAGTAAGTCTGATCTTTCCGTAGGCTTTAAGAAAGTATAAATTTTTAATGTTAGGTCTGTCCCCTTTCCAAACTGAAAGCCTGCTACTCTGAGTGGAGAATCTCTCGCTGAATCTCTTTCTTGCTGGGTCTCTTCAAGTTCCAAACAGCTTTGACTCCTGTCAGAGATTAATCCGTCTTGTTGACCTATGCCGTCAGGACCTTAGAAAAATACCAATTTTTAGATTTTTATCTCTATGTGAGTCAAGATGCTTTGGATATTGCTTGGGAAATACTACAGGGTTTCTTTCCATAACGATAATTAAAACATATTACAGTAATTATTAAGGTCTCTTCTGTGTTAGTAATAGATGAGTTTGCAGCTGCTTCTTATTTTAATACCATTTTTTTAAACATTCAACATAAAATGAAGGGAGTTACTGTATACATGCCTCCTGTTTCTTTTAGGCTTTTTTTTTTTTTTCCCCAGTTTTTGGATTTTTTTCTGAAGTCGTCTTTGGAGAAGTGGAACTCAGCAGTGAAAGACCACCAAAATGCTCTTGGCCTTAGGACATGTTGGATCTGGGCTCAGTGAACTTTGCATGTCATCTTTCTCAGTTTTTGAGTTGTCTGGGTTGGTTTGTTTTCTGTTTTGTTTGGGGTTTTTTGTGGTGATATTCCTAGCTAGTGGCTGTCTCTTCAGAGGGAGATTCAGATAGCTCTCGAAAGAAAATGATCTCCGTTTCAAAAGCAACTTGCCCTCCGTAATTTAAACTAACCCTTAAATGCTGTCCTGAATCAATGGGAAAGCTTCTACTCGTGTGGTAAACTCTTGTTCTGAGATATGGAGTACAATGTACCATTTCTATACTCGGTATCTTTCGGGTTTTGGTACTGTATCTGCTTTTAAGTGTCAGCCACTTGTTGGGAGTGTTTGCAAGGACATAGGATGAGTGTCAGTCACGCTACTGATGCATACATTTATTTCACAGCTCACTCCCAGAGATTTTGTAGCTTAAAGAAAAATGGTGGGTGGGTGTGTTCTCCTTGGGTTTTGGGTTGACAATTTGTTACGGAGATGTTAATGTTTTTGCAGTTATTGTATGTACAAATTCAGAACTCCAGCCTTGTATTCCTGTTTTGTAAGTCATTTTGCCTTTATTGTTATCTCTGTATGTACCTTCCTTTTCTGCTCCCTTAAACTTGTTTCATCTTTTCTTCTCCTTTGCAATTTTTAAGCTAATCCAGCAGTGAGGTAGTTGGAGCTGTCATCTCACAGGCTGGCAGTATGCCTTAGCCGTGTTTTGCCAAATACATGGCAAGATTCGCTCTACACAAAGCAACTGAGTGAGCTATATACCAGTTCACATTTTAGTTGCATTTCTCAGATTTTCTTCTAATTATGAAGATGGACAGTGTTGGGATTTTTTGTATTAATAGTTTATTATTTCACACAGAAATTGCACCAGTTCTACTTAAGCCACTGTATGATGAACTCCTGTTACTGTTGAAATTTGTTTGATAGGCAAGATGAATCCTCACTTCATTCAGATAGGTTTAGTATAGGTTGACTTTATTTTTCAGAGGTCTTTTGTCTTGGATCTACTCCCAAATTGATACAGATTTCTCTATTTTAAAACTAGTTCGTTAAGTTTCCCACCATTTTCTTCCCTTCATCTGCAGAAACAATTTCAGTGCTGTGTCTGTTTGGGAATACCTGCCGCTCCCAGCATTTTGCCTCTCTTGGCTACAGATCTTTTTTTTGGAGGTTCTTTTGTTTTCCCCCACCCTGTTTTGGGAAGATGTGGAAAAAAAGCACAAAAAAGTGAAATTTCAGTGTTAAAGCGAAGTGATTAAACACTGCAGATTAGTGTATGAGCTTCGTCCCGTGAACCCTCCCCTCTGTCTTTTTTTCTGATAAGCATGTACTTTGGGGGGTTAAATACTTTTTTTTTTTTTAAAGCTTTTATCAGCCTTAATGTTTTCACAACAGTTGTCATTAATATTAAAGATGACTCTTGGAAATATTATCTGAACACATGTAAGGTAGAAGTGAAACCACATGCACGTGGTTTTGTAAAGAAGATGGGGCAGACATGATAAACTTTCTTTAGAAGTGATAGTGTATTTTTTTTAATGAACTATTTTGACAGTCCTTTTGTCACTTTCCTGTAACTTACAATGTCTTCATGAAACAAAAAAGTTAATTGTGTACTCTTTAACATACACGCTTAAAAGTACACGCTTCCATAGCATTTGTGGAAATGCAAGACAGTCTTGATTGATTACAGCAGTTGACAGAGGAGCAGATTAATTTTATTTTTCTTTGCTTCCTCGAAGTGTTTGTGCTTACTGGTCTTTTGTGGGTGTTAAAGCTTGTAGTGTTGTGGTTCAGATGTCATGAGCCATTTTGAACTATCAGATAAGATACGTCTTAATTTAAATGTAGGGTTTGACCTGTCAATGTCACAATGTTTTTAATTTTCAATAAACATGATTTTGTTTGAAATTATTTTTGGAACTAGATGATCTTTAGGGTCCCTTCCAACTCTAACCACTCTATTATTTTATCTTACTACACAATATAATTGGTGTAAAATGTTCAGGTAAATGTTCACTTGAGAGCAGACTCAGCTTAATTTAATCTCTTAAAAACTGCAAATGTATTGACTTGGTTAAAACTGAGAGCCTTTGGCAGTCATTTCAGCAGGTGTTTGTATGAGGATGTTAATATTATACACACACTCCCCCAAATTTGTTTATCGACTTTTATACTTCTACCATCAACAAATGTGATTAATAATGCCTTTCATTTATGTTACTAGATGCAGTAGCTGATACTGTTATGCTTTAAAATAGGGTTTTTAAAAAAAATTTTGGAGGCGTGCTCAGGTTCTGTATTTTAAAATTGATTTTTCCACTTCAGAGCAGTTGCATGTCTGTTATGTGAGTGTGGGGGTTTGTTTTAGGGGAGGATTTTCAAAATGTAGCTCTTGGAGTCCTCAGTTTGTATTAGTGTTGTCATGTTGTTTGCTCGGGGAAAGGTAATGTGCAGTCTTCAGGAAATAGGACTTTCTGAGCAGTATGCATCTGTAGCTGGTTTAGTCTGTTTAGAGCTTCAAGGGAGCTTTTGGAAGGCTGAAAACAAGCACCGAGGCTACTTCTGTAACAGATCACTTCAGACTTTCAGGTTTCTTGATAATGTTTCACTTTACAGTAACTACACAGGCCACATCTGGAAAAATATCAGTTGTTACTATTCCTGAAAGGTTAGAAATCTCTGCAGAAGCTGGTCAGCCCTGCAGAAGTGACCCGAACTGCTGATGAGAAAGAAGGCATCTAACACACCTGACTCTCCTTATCCTTCTGTAGCCAGCAAATTACCTGCAAGCAATTAGCAGGTTGGCAGCGGGGCCGGGCTGAAGGCTCTCGGTTCTTGAGGTACCCTCCTCCCTGAGAGCCGCTCTCAGGATACGTGAGCTGCTGTCACGGTATGTCCCACATGTACTGGTGCCTCCGGGCCGCCACTGCTCAGCAGCGGTGGGCACCCTGGGCATGCTGATAGTTCTGCTTCCCAGGCGCTGTATGGATTCAGGCTTTCCCTGGTGCCCTTCTCTCGTCTACCTCACTGCTTCGATGGAAAAAAAGGAAGATTTTAATTCTTCTGATACCTGCTGTGAATCTGAGTGAATGTGTGCATATCCCTTAATGTCAGCTGTGCTAGAGAAGTGATCTTTGAGCAGGACTCCTGCCATCCTCCTAAATTCACCACAAGAAAATGAATACATTTCTTTTCTGCTTAGCCAGTCCTTCAGTGTTTCAGCCAAACTGACAGGCTTTTGCCTTCTCTTTCCAGCAGGAATATGTTTTGTCCTTAGTGACCTCCACGGGTTTATTTCTAAGGACCTGATTGGGGTTTGTCTCTGCCCTTTTCATTGCCTACCGCAGGATCAAAATTCTGTGTTTTGATTTTTATTTTTCTTTTTTTTTTTTCCCCCCGTTTTCTTTGCTTACTATGCTTTTGCTGTGTTTCATGTGGCAACTTTGAACTATTGTACTGACCATCCAGAACAGGGGAAAAAACCCAGCCGTTCTGACAGTCATTTTGTGTCTTCAATGCAAAATAGGGGAACAGGCTTGAGATAAGACACTCAAAATCCCTGAGTAGCGTGCTTCTGGGGGATAATAGCAACAGAAATCATAATTGCTGTATCGGATCTTAAATAGAAATAAGTGGTGCAAAGTAGATAACATGCTGCAGCGTTTGGGTGTTTTGCTGTGAGAGCCTTGCTGCTGGTGGTGGCCACCTGAAGTTCTCCTGGCGGGACCCACTTCAGCCCTTCTCTGCTTGGGCATGCGCGGGAGGGCTGGGAACTCTCCTGTAGCAACTTCTGTCTTCTACCTGCTGATGTCTTGTTAAATTGGTAGGGTGTTTTCTGTCAGAGATGAAAAAAAAAAGGTAAGATTAGGTGACTGAATGATGAGCATGCAATGGGTCTGCTCTGGGGTCAGTAACTTCCCGCAGGCGTGCGATGCCAGTGCTGGGCCAGATGCCTCTTCACAGGAAAATGCACTGCAGCTCGTCCATCAGTGTCCTTCAGGCTTTTTGCATAATGCATAAATACTTTGCCTTCATAGGCAGAGAAGTGCTGAGGTGCTAGTGAGGGGTGTCATGTAAGTGGTAGGTAGGGAGCGGGAGCTAGCTTCTAGCTGAAGTTATGGAGGTTGCTCTGTTGTTTTAAAAAGTGGTGAGGTTTTTGGTAGAAGTTTAATGCTTCATTTCTGTCCTTAAAAACCTGTGCTGTTGGTGCAAAAGGGATGGTAGTTCTTCCCAGTTACGTGGTGACTTCCAAGCCCTCCTTGTGGCTCTGCTGGGCTGGCCAAAGGCTAGTCATGGAGACACTTCTTGCAGGGTTAGTTTTCAGGTGGATAAATGAGCTGAGGACACTCTGAGATGACTCTGAAGTTGCACGCGTACCACCAGCTAAATTAATCTTTTTACCTGCTTCTGTACTCTATTTAGATATCCTGGCAGCGTTGTGATCTGTTTATGATATATGACAAGGTTTGCGACTTATAAATATCTGCTAAGGCAGAGGAAAAATAGCTTTTTTTTCCTCAGAATTTTGTTGGTTAGCTGTCACTGATGTAGCAGCTTGGGCTATAATGGCATCCATAATCCTGTGTAACTGTAATGTTTTGTAATTTATGTCAAAAAAAAACCCCAAACAACAAAAGCCCTTAGGAAAATCATGACATTAAGATCTTGAAATGTAAGGGAGTCTCTAGACCTTTTAAAATTACTTTTCTTTGTGTTTTAAACAGGGTGCTTTAATGGGGTAAGGGGGGTTTAGGGTGGGTGTCTTTGGTTTTGGGGTGTGTGCTGTTTGGGGTGTTGTGGGTTTTTTGTTTGTTTGTTTGTTTTTTTTACATCAGTCTCTCTTCACCCTAATATATTCAGGAAAACTGTTTGGTTTACAGTATTGCTTTTCTGGCTGTCACTTTTACATCATGTTTTACCCAGTTTAAAAACAAAGAAGCAGTTAAAATGAAAAGGAAGTCCAAAAATCTTTTCTCACAGTTAAGCATCTGCAGAAAGTATACCTTTTACTTAAGTGGAGCTGGGCTTTAATTTTCTAGACAGTTATTGTTACGGCCTTTTTTTAAATTCCTGTAACTCTATTATGTGGTGCTAGTTGTATGACATGCACTGATAAGTAATTATTCCTTGCTTATTTTGAGTATGTTCCATAAATATATGAACTTGGAAAATTGAAACTAACGAATCTTTAAAACTTTAAAAATAATAATAATAATAAACTTTAAAAATAACAAGTGAAGAAAGTGTGGTGAGTATAATTTTTAAAGGGCAGGGAGAGAATATACTCTTCTTTTTCTAAGTGTAATTTAGGCAAACAGAATGTATGTATTTAAAGCTACCTCCATTTTGCAGAAGGATTTGTGTGCTAGCCTGGGCTATTCCTGAAATGTTTGGGGATAATTCCGTCTTGAGTTCTGTGCTAAATGCCATGTTTACTAAAGGATTTCTTGATAACGTCTAGTTTATAATTGAAATTCCAGTGTTTCTTGTTATACTAATAGTGTTAGGTGAAAAAATTGAGGTTAGCACAGTGCATTATATGCTTGCAGAGAAACCAAAATGCTAGGGTTTTGATTTGTTTCAGTTTTTTGTGGGTTTTTTTAAAGCAGCTTTTGGTGTAGCTGCTGTGTACATATGGAGAACATAAGTTAATTTATGCATACTTTCTCATGTAATTTTACGTATTCTGTGTATATTCTTATTTTTCACTTAAAGTTCTGTGTGCTTTAGCACTTCCTCCCCACCCCACTCACTAGATGTATTTCTCTCAAAATCTCTGTTGCATTTTTATGGTGTAAAACAAAACTACAATTCTAATTAGCGCATTTCCTTTTTTGTTGACAGATGATGATGTACCTGCAGATATGGTTGCAGAAGAATCAGGTCCTGGTGCACAAAACAGTCCATACCAACTTCGCAGAAAAACTCTTCTACCTAAAAGAACAGCTTGCCCTACAAAGAGCAGTATGGAGGTAACTTTTGTTTGTTTTTAATTGTGAAGTAAATCTTATATTTCAAGAATAGGAAGCTAATTAGTACTTTTCATGAGTTACCTAATGACTAAACTAATTCTTATTTACTTCATTAAAGGGTGCCTCCACTTCAGCTACTGAAAACTTTGGTCACCGAGCTAAACGTGCGAGAGTATCTGGAAAATCCCAGGATTTATCAGGTAATAACTTTTTGTACAAAAAAGGGGGTGGGGGAGAAGGGGTGGAGACATTTCGCCTCCACCCACACACTACTACCAAACTGATTTTTTTTTTTCTTTTCTTCCTGTCTGTTCTCTAACTAAGAAACAGTAGTGAAAAAAAACAACTACAAACGTGTTCCGAACTTCAAATTTGGAAGCATGATTTAAATCTGATTTTTAGAATCTGGTCCTTTAGTCCGCCAGCTTCACCGCAGGCATGTTGGTTTGGGTTTTTTGGTTTTGTTTGTTTTCCTCAAAGTGCTACGTAGTTGTATCCAAGCTACTGTTAGAATCAGTAATGCTGCAATGGTACAGCACTCTGACTAGGCTTATTTACTGTTTCTCATACTGATGTATTGCCCCAGTATATTGTTTAGAGGTAGTTTTGGTATGTCATCGTAGCACTTAACTGAGGAGAGAGATTGTGTGTGTTTATAAATAAAAAATACACGTATATCTACATGCATATATGTACATATTTCACACACATATATGGTATATGCACACTGTATAACACACATACATGTAATACATGTGTATATAACTATATTGTATGTCTACATGTGCGTGTATTTTTTGTTTGTTTGCACACACACGTTATATGTAAACACATGCACACACATACGTAGGCAGACGTATCCGATTTGTTCTTTCTATGTCATTTTTCAGTCTCTATGCTTCTACCCCTTTTTATTTCCTGACACGCTCTTTAGTTCCAGGAGATCTGCTGTCACTTTTCCTGGAAAATCAACACCAACGCTTGCCAGCTCCCATTGATGTGGTTTCTGTTGCTTTTCTTGTTGGGTTTTTTTTTTTTTTTTTCAGTCTATGTCTCCCTTAACATTGTGAATTAAAACTGAGCAGCTGGCATAAGGCTTTGGGCCGTTTTCATTGCTTCTGTTGAAGTCTGCTCTTTCTGGCTTACCTTCTCTGTACCGTAGATTTTATCTTTCAAGTCCTCTGTCTCTTCCCCCCTCTGTTTTACCTCCCTTCCCCCCCACCGTGATTAACTGTATTTCAGCAAGTGTTTAAGAATCATTTAACCTCAGATTTATATCCTTGAAATTGCCAGAACCAAGTGAACATCAACCTGTCATTTTACTTCCAGTTTCATTTCCTGATCTGCTATCTGAAGCCTTGTGCAAAGTTGTTTTGTCATAGACTCAGTTTCTCTTCCCAGTTCTTAGTTTTTCTTCAAGGTCCTTCACTTTTGATGTGTTCTTCATTATGCTTTTACTTGCCTCCTTGCTTTAGTGAAGGTATGTGGCTTTACTGGAGTCCTGTGGTACAAATTACAGCATGAATGACACTAATTTCCAAAGGAATTCTCCAGACTTTCACTGCGCATTCCTTTTATTACATTCTTGAGCTCATGTGGAGAAAGTACCGGCATTTTGGAGGCTTCTCCAGCATGGAATTAGCAGAGGAATTGTAAACAATGATTTTATAATTGTACTTTTAAGATTGTATTAAAACCTGTCGAATCTAACAAGGGAGTGTCCGTCTCAACCCGTTTTCTATTAATCTCTTTCCCAGTATAGATGATGGTTATTTTTTATTTTCCCCATTGAGTTTGCAAGATACGGCTGTAAATTTGCACAAGTATTGATTGCAGTGAGATATTTTTTCCCCGTTTTTTTGTTAGCATAGCTAATGATAGCTGTTGTGACTGAGTTGTAAGCATGGGACTTCCTGGATTGTCATCAGTGGAGATGGTGTACTGTCATCTGGAATGTACAGCTGTTATGTTAGAACTGTAGATGAAATGAAGGAGTGGGACTAGAAAAGTAGGAAAATGTCTTTGTGGAGATCCATTCCTTTTTGTATGGACCCTAAGTTAAGGAAAATTTGGCAGAGATGAAAGGAGAAATGCCCGTCAATTAGTGTTTCCAACTGGAGTGGATCCAGTAGTTGGATAAAACAAAGACTATTCCTTATTTTAATACTGATTTCAGAATTAGTGCTCCTGAGAGAGAGTTGCTATTTCAAATTG